>JAOWBR010156940.1:0-12734 GCA_028571145.1 Dionaea muscipula
AATTTGGGGCTGATTTAAGCGTCGGAGGGGCCCCCCGAAGTTAAAAACCTTGGATCCCTGCTGACAAGTTTGCTGCATAGCACAGGCCCCAAGGCATACGGGACAGCTCCATCTACTTGCGATGGTGTCGGTGACACATATCCACTCCATGCCTCCACACAACCGTCAAGGTTCATACTTTCGCAACATGAAGCTCTCGGTAACGTTTTCTCACCTTTTGCTCTTTCCCTTCTCTCACAGAAGATAGTAACACAAGGAACACGACAAAGGTAAAATTTTCTCTTGCAAAGTAAAGCCAACCGGACCTGTCTCTTGTTTGTTAACAACGTCAGGCGGAGGTAGGCCCGTCCCGTAGATGAGTATAAGTCAGCTCTCGTCCGCATCTCTGTCTCGGTGGTCTTGCCTGGGTGACCTGGAGCCCTCGGGCCAGATATGTCTGCGCCACTGAGTCGGATCCGCTTCGCAGAGGAAAATCTCGCCTCCGTCAAATTCCTGCTAAAAAGCTTAGTCTCTTAGTCGTCCCGCAGATGAGAATAAGTCGGCTCTTGTCCGCATCTCTGTCTCGGTGGTCTTGCATGGGTGACCTGGAGCCCTCGGGCCAGGTATGTCTGCGTCACTAAGTCGAGTACGTTTCTAACAATTTTAATACTCAAGAACAAGTATCGGAATGTACAAGACTTGTTCAACCTTCTACCACACCCGTTGTTATCAACGGTTCCCCTCACCCGTTGCTTTTAACGGTTCCCTATACCCATTTAAGTCGGGTCTACCCCGCCTCGGATGACTTTCAATCCCCGTGTAAGCTGGGTCTATCCCGCCTCGGATGACTTTCCATCCCCGTGTAAGCCCGGTCTACCCCGCCTCGGATGACTCTCCATCCCCATATAAGGCGGGTCTACCCCGCCTCGGATGACTCTCCATTCCCGTGTAAGCCGAGTCTACCCCGCCTTGGATGACTCTATTCCCGTGATTTGGGTCACCCCACACAGAAGACTGTAAGCCGGGTAGCTCCCACATGGTTGTGAAGGAACTAAAACCACTCTTACCAACAACTGGCTAATCGTCGGGTCGCAGAGTCCGTCGGAGAGACATAATCCCAGTTAGACGGTAATGGGTTTTATATCCTAAGTTATCACATACCTAACTCATTTAACTTCATCTATTGCCAATTTCAATATCTTTATATCGCTAACGTTTAAGTTGAGATATGAAGGAACAGGTATTTAACACAACACGATAAACAAGGAAAGATCAAAATTTCATTGATCAAAAAGAGGATTACACCAAAAATCAGGTTGCAACGCCTTTCCTGGACAGATCCTAGAGAAAAGGACGAAGACCTGAATCCTCAAATCGGATCATTTACAATTCAAAGACAAGCAGAAAAATAGAAAAGAGATAAAAAGAAGAAACTAGAGCTAAAGCAGCCATCATGGGTTAGCCGAATCCTCCTAAACTGGGTCCACTAGGTCATCTTGCGCGGGTATCTGCACCGTTTCATCCTCATCCTCCAGTTGCTGGCCCATCACGCCACCACCTCTGCCAGTCGCGGGAAGCTCTCCCTCCGCCATGCCAAATCCGACTCGCGTAAGAGTGCGATACTCCCTCTCTGTCTGGGTCAGATCTCCAGATTGGTCTATGGTCGTATCAAAGGTGTCGTCGAGGAGATCAACAAGGGTAGCCTCGTGGCCTAGAGGAGTCCCGGAGTGACCACCTGCAACAGAAGTGGAGGTACCGGTCATATCTTCGACCCCAGAGAGAAAGAAGGCTTGGTCATTGGCCGTAAGCCCAATGCCCTCACATCCTGTCAACTCCTTCAGCAAGGCGCTCACATCTAGATCCGGGTGACGAGCCTGGGCGCACTGAATTCCATCCCAATATCCCATCGCCCTGGCACCTTTGGAGGACTCGTACCGCCAGACACTCCCTTCAGGGGTCGCCACCCACTCATTTACCCAGCTGTCAAAATGAGTGGTGCGGATACTTTCAATGGTCTCCCTCTGTTCTCGCCTCGCGGCCTCCGCCTCCAGCCTGGCTGCTCCCAGTTCCCTATCCTTTGACGCTAACCACGCCCTTGCAATTCCAAGCTCGGCCTCTGCCAGCTTAGCCCGCCTCTCCATCGCCTCTAGCTCCTCCTGCATCTGTTTCTTCAGCTGTTTGTAACCATCAATCTCATACTTAAGCCCCACCTTCTGCTCTCTCAGATCTTTAACCTCTTAATGGTTGTCATAAGCACGCATCTCATTGCTGTAATTCATTCTCTACTGCATGTCCAACACCACCAGGGCCCGGGTCAGATAGATCTTTGCATCCTTTTACATCCAATCCTTCTGATACTGTCCCCCCAGGCCCATGTAATGATTCAAATCGGCAGAGCAAGAGGTCGCAATGGCTTGAGCCGCAGCCAGAGCATTATCTTTGGAATCCATGATCCCATGCTTTACATCAGGTAGACCAACCAGCTTGGGCACCGATTTATCATAGTGATAGTAAGGCAATTCATAGTGATGAGCCGACAGACAGTGCTTGTAATTGTCGGGAAGGTGCTCCAGGATCTTGCGAGAACTGGTAGGTTGAGGACTGGTCGACCTTGTGAGAACTTCTTTCATCTTTGGATCCGACCTTGTCGAAAAATGGGTCAAATCCTCAGGTTTCTTGGCAGCATCGCGCACTTAGGGAGAAGGAGGATCCTTTGGCTTGGGTGGCTTTGCAGCCCAAGGAGGATCTAGGATCTGTCCAAGCTCGTCGCCATATTTCCACTTTGCTGGGATAACTTTCTTTGGCAGCATATCTGCAATCACAAAAGAAATGTCAAAACAGTAATTGAAACAGACAAAAAGACAGTAATTAAGAAAATGATAGAATTTAAGCAAAAAATAGTAACTGGGAAGATCAGCCTCGGCAGAGGCGTCATCACGGCTTTTCTCCTGGATTGGCAGTAATGGGTCATCGAGTTCCTCTGCATCAGCGTCAGACATGATATCTATGTGGGTCTCACCATGTGCCATATCTAGATCAAAGTCGGTCACCTGCGCGCCAAGGCCGACCACAAGAGAAGAAGGGGGGTCGACTAAAGGTTGGGCAGTCTTTAGATGAGGAGAGAGGGAGTAAAAAATTGAGTCGGTAGAGTTGGAATGGGCGGATGATTCAACATCCGAAGGAGATGAAGCAGCGACAGGGCCAGGTCCCGCGATCAACCCGGCAATCCTTAATAATTCCGGGTCAATCATGCTCTTGATATTACAGACTGTGCCATTCTTGATGTATTCTTTGATCTTGGCACTCACTTTGACCTTAGCATCAAAATGCTCAAGAACCAGACTAGACGCAGGCTTACGCCACTCAAGGTTGGACAAAATCCCTGGACCACTCATCCAACACCAATGTTTCTTAAAAAAATTAACTTTAGACAACAGCCCGGAGAGGAACACCTGGTTCTGCTTTGAGGCAAAAGAGTGAAGCCCTCAGGGGTCATCTTCAGGTGCCTTCGCAATCTTTAAGTAGCTGTAGAATATGCGAGCGTTGGGAGGACAGTCCAGGTGACGACACAGAATTCTAAAAGCCGTCATTAGCGACCATGAATTGGGAGTCAGCTGAGCGAGACTGATACCGTATGCATCGATGATTACACCATAATACGCGCATAGAGGAAGACTCATGCTAAGTGACAGACTATATATATATATACACAGTCATCTCTCCCTCTCGGATGTCATAGGGACGGTCAGAGGAAGCGGGCGCATGAAATACATAATCCGGATAATGGAAACGCCCGGGATAACAAGTTACATCTACAGCAGACAAAATTGATTTGTGGTCCTTCCCCTTGGCGTAGGGGTGGGCCGGTGGGTTATTAGGTCCCTCAGAAGGGGTAGTCTGCTTAGAAGAGCGAATGTGTCTCCTAACAACTTGCATATACAGAGCCCCACCAGCTGGCTCGAGTGGGGGCTGGCCGGATGGAAGTTCGGCAATATTTACACCGGGGGTAGTTGGGATACCCTCGATAAAGTCCTCAGAAAGGTTGGGGTAGAAAGGTTGGGGTCGGAAGAAACGGGATCGATCGAAATTTCGGTACAATTTACAAAAACCAGAAAAACTGCTGAAAGATCCTAACTTTTTCAACAAAATCAGCCTGCTCGGTATACCTAGGCTTACTTGCTTGCTCGGTACTACTTGGTCGGTGGTGCTTAGTCGGTATCGCTTGATCGGCGCTCTGCTTGCTCGGTACTGTCTTCTCGGACGGAGCCTCCCCAACAATGAAGAAATAAAAGTGAAGAATGAGGGGAGGGGGCGGGCTATTTATAGGCGAAGGCCCCCCGCTTGCCTGGCATGCTTGTCCAACATTGCTTGTTCGATCAAGCTTGCTCGGTTGACCAGCTCAGTTGGCTTACCCGGTTTAACCTGCTCGGCACGCCTGCTCGGTATCCCCTACTCAGTTTCCACTATTCACCCGCTCTGTTTTTCCTACTAGCTCGGATCACATTGCCTTGATCGTCGGCCTTCTTGATTCACTTCGGATCTGATTTTTAACTTCACAGTCCGAATTGCATTGGCACTTCGAAGTTGGGAGACTGATGATATACGGATATTTTTCCCTTGCATAAGTGAACCAGAAGACCTGACGTGACGACCGGATTTTTCCAAGCAAAATGACCTGCTCGGTATGCCCTGCTCGGTATGCCCTACTCGGTAAGCTTACCCGGTAAAACCAAGGAACAGATTGCCAACTCTCCTCCCCCACGATTGCTTGCTCGGTATACCTACTCGGCATACTTGCTCGGCATGCCTGCTCGGTCATGACTTATCATCCTTGTCACTCACCTTCTCAGCTTCATGCTAGCCCGGCATGCTTTCCCAGAGGACCTTCCCGGTTATGCTTACTCGGTTCAGTCAGCGATCACTTGCTTGGAAACTTGTCTGACACCCGGTAACTTGCCCGATCTGCTCGGTAAGGCACTTTTTGGTAATTTTCCCACCTTCAAAACCCCTATAAATAGGGGTCACCTCTCAAGGCCTCAGGTACGCATTCCCATGCCCTTACTTGGACTTCTTTGGACTTTGGACTCCCCTTGCCCGCTCGAAGCCTGCTCGGTAACGCCTACTTGATAACACCTGCCCGGTAGCACTTGCCTAAATAGCTCCCTCGGCTCCCCTCCCTTTGCTTGCCCGGTAGTGCTTTCTCGGTCTCGCTTGCCCGGTACTACCAGCCCGGTAGTACTTGCTCGGTATTGCTTGCTCGGTCAAGCCTGCTCGGCTATCTCTTGCAAGGGGGCTCCCACCATCTTCTTCACCTGTTGACTTAAGCATCAGAGCGGTTTCCCCGAGCTAACACCTCGGGGTGCCCTCTGACGGGTTTGTTCGTCCGTTTCTGGTCATCGTAGTCACCCTTCCTCAACAACACACTCCTCCCCTAAGCCGACCAGATCCTCTCCAAGCCGGACCTTCGGACCCTATCCCCGGGACTTTGGTGATTACTCTTGGGATTTTTCTGGGAGTATCAGATACTATAAAGCAAAATAAGCCATATTCACCCCTAGGTATATCCCTACTAACTTGAACCACAACCTAGTATGGCAGCTAAGATCAATGTATTATCAAGCAGTAACTGTCCAAGTCAACCGGGATCAGCGGATACGACTTATGGGACATTGTGACACCAAGAGTCGTCCCTCCCATAAGAGATTAATCCCACATGACCGAAGTTACTCTCAGGGTCATCAATGTTATGTGGGATAACATCCCTTCAAGCATAACCGATGGACTTTATCAAATATCAATCACTTGGAAACAAACTAAAACTGTTCTTTTTCATTCTTTCGAAAATTGCACAAGAATCCTATCTCTACAAAAAGAATAGAATCTAACTCAACTTCACAATAGTGAAACCCATGTTTATCAATGAAATATATTTTAAAACCCCATAATAATAAAATATACTTCATAAACACTTTAAAACAATCCTCATCGCAGAATAGCACGAGAAAGTACGTCTTTCATTGCCATTAGCGTACATCCAGGTGCTATTCGAAACGATGTACCCAAACGGTACAACCGACCCTCCCCGTGTCTGTGATTGACAGGACCATAATAAAGCGTACTTTTCATACATAGGAAAACCAACTGAAAACTATGAAAACACCATGAAGACCCATAGGTCGTACATCATCAATAAGAGACCTTAACTAATATTTGAAATAGCTATAGTGTATGCAAACTGTAGATAAAGTAGAGGGTATGAAGACATGATACCGAATACCATGGTAGGTCTCGAACTATCCTCACCTCTTAGGATATAGAAATTTATCATTGTCGATTTCAATCTAGACCAGAGTGATCTTCTTAGGGTTCGGACTTGAGGTTGGTAAAGTTCCCTGAGCAAAACATTAAACATAATCAACCTTATGCTTAAAAAATCATGAAAGGTGAATAACCTTTAATCATGTCTTTAATCCCTTCAAGGAGCTAGTCTCCAACAACCCTTAAATATCCTCATTCATATCCGTTGATTTGCTTATTGGGTGATGATTTACAAACTTGTTATATATGTATAATGTTGAGTGTATGCCTCTTGATTGGATGCCATGAATGCTAGAATAGGTGATGTGATGCTGATCAAACAGCTTGCTATTCAACTGAGCTAAATATTTAAGTTACATTGTCTGTATGGAACAGGGTATGGAACACACATAGCAACACGACTGTTTTCCTTTTTTTGATAGAATACACGACTGGTTCTTTTGCATGGATACACGTCTGGTTTATTTGCTTGCTCACGACTGGTTCCTTTGCTTAGATCCACGTCTGATTCTATACTTGGTCTTCGTCTATCTCCGTGTTATGAGTTGAGTACGTGACTGATCCATTTGCTTGGACCACGATTGTTTTGATCACATGAATAATAAGTTTTTCTCTTATTTACTTTAAACCAAATTATAGTGAACCACATATTTTTCATAAATGAATTAACTTAGTTCTAAGTTGATCTATTTTAAAATATGTTTTGTCACTTAAAAGTTTTAATAAATTAAGAGAATATTTTCCTAAAGATTTTATCGTTTTTGGAAAATAATTTACCCGATCCTTATCCATTCTATTTTAATAGAATTTGTGTAACAAAAGAGAAAGAGGGATTTTATTATTCTGATGGTTCATTTACCATCTCCACGGGATGGATAAAAATAGCCAAGGATGTAAAACATTTTTATCCACAAAATTAGGAGGATATCTTCTTTACAGATTAAAATTGATTTGTGGATAATCACTGCCCAACAACCTTCAACGTCCATGCTTCAAACGTGGGAATCAACTGCTGTTGGTGGAGGATTTTTTGCGCGAAATTCTCAGCTCAACCTTCAGCATGTGGCGAGTACTTCAACCATTTCCCAACAAGCATAAAAGAAAACTCCAGCTGAAGAATAAGGTGTGCATTCGAAGAGAAATCGATCATTGTGAAGAAGGATTGTCCAAGCCACAACAAGAGTGATTTACTTTCGTTCAATCCATGAAGAATCAGAGTGCACGAGTTCCTGGAGATCATCATCATTGAAGAAGAAAGTGCTGACTGGAACAGTGAAGACACAGACTGCCGTTCCTACTCCTGTTCCCTTTGCACTGGACTTGTTTGGTAAATTCGTCCCTGTTTAGCTTACTGAAGAAGCACGTTTAGGGACACGTTGCTCATAGTTTATTCAATGTATCTAGATTCACTCTAGGGGTAGAGTGAAGGGGCGAAATAGGTTGAGTGACCTATTGGGGTGAGGCTTAGGTTGAGCCTAGAGGTTAGGAGTTACGACCTTGAAGTGTAATCCAAACTTTGCTCGAGTTAGTGCATTGCTTTAAATCCTACGGAGGAGTAGGTCGTGGTTTTTTCCTCTCCCTGAGCAAGAGAGGTTTCCACGTAAAAATTCTCGTGTCTTGATTTAATTCCGCAATTTCATTTCAACAAGAATATCAGTCCTGTTGGAAACACGCATGGGAACACGAGTCCAAATTGCATGCTACTTGCTTAACTAATTGCATTGGGAACACTGTTGGGAACAATGACCTTTCTACTTTTAAGTTAAGTAGTTTTAGAGTTCTAAATTTTTAAAAGGGCTCAATTTACCCCCCTCTTGAGCTTGATATTACACACATCTACACTAACATGTCTTCTGTTGGTTGACGATTAATTCATCTTTCGTTGTTTGATCTGTTTCTGCTGTTGGTGACAAACGGCTAGATTAATTTGCTTTAGGTATCTAAACAATTAATCGAATCAAACGGTCAATCGACGATCGGGCCCTAATTTCTACTGTATAAGATCAGAATAAATTAAACAATAGCATCCTTAATCCGTGTGTGTCTTGGTTCCAGGATCGCACAGCTTCCCAGGGGAATACACAGGACACGGCCGTGACACACCTGTCACGACCGTGACATCACTTCAGACCACGACCGTGATAGTTCTATCATGGCCGTGACTGGTTCTGTCCGCACGCTGCTTCGTTGTTGCGTCCTCAGTCGAGTCGTCGCTTCGCGCGGAGACATCTATCTTTACTTTTCTTGCATTTATTTGTAGTTTTGGCCTAATCGAATGCAATTCGATATATCCCCTCGCTAGGAACATAATTAATTCAACCTGTGCAAGATTTACAACCGTCCCGTGGATCGACCTCGACTCACCGCTAGCTTCTTAGTTGGTAAGCCGTGAATTTATAAATATTAAATATAGCGCGCCCGTCGACGCGTGCTATCATTATTTGAAAGGAAAATTGCACTCACATTATCACATAGAATGGGTATGCAATCAAGATCAATCATGAAGTCTCTAAGATTCTGTTTAATCCATATGACTTGAGAACAACATGCAACAACAGCAATATATTCAGCCTCAGTAGTAGAGAGAGCCACCGAATTTTGCTTCTTAGAAACCCATGACACTAAATATGATCCAAGAGAGTGACACATACCAGAGGTGCTTTTCCTATCCATGATACACCCTGCACAATCTTGATAATCTCTTCTTAACTTATAGGCTTGGTGACATAGTGGTGTCTTGTGCCTTAGCTTCATCTTGCCCCTTCTTCTTCAGCAAGTCCTTGATGTGTTTTCATTTAATAATCATGTAAAATCATCAATGATGTTGTCCAATGGGTGAGAGGATTTCTGTCTCCAATTTCACGCTTTGAAGGGGTTGGTTCCCTTGTGCTGTCTGCTGAACAGTGTTGTCATCATTGAAAAGCTGCTCACTGGTTTAATCATTTTCTCTAACTGTAGGCTCCTGATCTTCTTTCTGGTTGTTTTCTTCCTGATTTTCAGTCTCTTTAGTTCTCTCCATCTCTAAGTTTGAATCGTTCAGTAAGGGGTTAACTCCTTTGTTAAGTCTGAACTCTGAAATAATTCCCTGCACATCATTCAAGACATTAGATTCATCAAATAAGACATGAATGCTCTCCTCTATACACATGGTTGATTTTTTATAAACTTTTTAAGCTTTGCTATGTGTGGAATAACCTAAGAATACGCCTTCATCACTACGTGGGTCAAACTTTCCAAGATTATCCTTTCCGTTATTAAGAACAAAACATTTGCAACCGAAGGTTCTTAAGTGATTCAAATTTAGTTTTCTTCCCTTAAAGAGCTCATATGGAGTTTTGTTCAAAAGTGGCCTAACAAGTGCACGGTTCAATATATAACAAGCCGTGTTCACAGTTTTAACCTAAAAGCTTTTTGAAAATCCACTGTCCATGTAAATCATGAGCAATCATCAATGATAACAAACGCTTTCTTGCTCCACCTCTACTCCTTTCTCTAATTGAGCCACACAAATTCATGTGTATGAGTTGTAAATGCAAAGTGGTACTTACACATTTCTTGGATTTGAAAGAGGATCTTACATGCTTTTCCTTGGAACTTGTTTCACATAAGCTAAAGTTTTTATACTTCATACTTGGCAATCCATGCACTAACTCTTGTTTGCTCAATTTGTTCATCAATGAACAACTTGCATGTCTAAGTCTTCATAGATATGCATTATCATCAAGCATTCTCATACAAATAAGATTATTGCATGAAACATCATTCAAGTCAATCTTATCAACATCTTTTTCATTTGTCACATAGCTGAAAAATTCTCAACAAATTATGTTTCACACCATCCACAAGCAAAATATTTTCAATTGAGCACATAAGTGATTTTTCAACTTTACCAATACCAATAATGCTTCCTTTCTTGTTATCCTCGAACGTCACCATACCTCCTATCCTGGCGGAAAGTGTGAGAAAATATATATGGATCACATGTCATATGCCTTGAGCAACCACTATAAAAAAACAAAAAAATGTCATGTGGGTTGCTTAATCTCATTTCAGCCTGCACAGAAAGGAGTCAATTCCTTTTCCTAGGGCCTCAAACTTGTTTGGGCCCTTTAGCCTTTGATGAACTGGAAACAAAAATAGAAGTTGATGCATTGTTGTGCTTTGATGAGACAAAATTCATGTTCTTCATGGAGGCAGTCAAGTTCTTCATACAATTCTCTTAAGTATGTCCTTGAGCTCCACATGTCATGTAAATAATTGATGGGAGTAAATCAACAAATTTTGACTTTTCAACTTTTACTTCTTTACCATATCCGAACCCTTGCTGATTGGAATAGATTCCTTGCGTTTTAATAAGCTTCTCAACCATTCCTTGACTCTTGGCCATCTTTTCTCTCTTGTTGCTTGATTCACTTTCTTATTTTTCCAACTTCCTCACTTTCTTTTCTAGAGCATCATTTCTAGCATCAGAGGCTACTAAGGCCTTTTTCAGACTTAGTGGGTCAGTAGTAGAGCTACTGGATTCATCATGATCAACCTTCATAACAAATTTCATAAAATTCTGTTTATTAGGTTCAAGGAATCGGTTCCTAAGCTTAGCGACAGTTGCTTCCAGATTCATGACCTTTTCATTCAGTTCTTTCACATGAAGGTTTTTGCTAACCTTCTATCTATCTTCCATGATAATGGCCTCTATCTCTATCAATTGATTTTGCAAGCAAGTTTTCTTAGCTTTTAAGACATCATTGTCTTCAATCATTCCATACATTTGGTCGGTTACTGACTTTAGCTCATCTTGACATGTTTTGAGATCATATGAAAAAACATCAGCATAATTAGATAGATTTGAGCATTCATCAAACAAATTATTGTGACTCTGTTGACATTGGGGCGTTGGGGTCGCTCGGGATGGGGCGGAATGGCTCTGGATGGACGGCTCGGGGGGAGTTCGTCCTAGGGCGCGACATCTACCTTGTCCTTGCTGGTTCGTCCTAGGGATGAACGAACCTATGAAAGATGGGCGTATGTCCTAAGTTTCAATCATGCTAGTACGTCCTTAGCCAGTGGTAAATAGGGCGTGGTCTTTTGGACGCGATGCTCAAGCATGATTACACGATGGATACGTGGTCAGTTATGGATGGGGGTCGTGAAATTAGTAGTTACCTAATCAGTTGAGGCACGATTCTAGGGCGTGTCGGTGTTCCATGGAAGAACGGGCTGATCTTAAGGACGGTTATGAAGCAGTTGAATCATGATTAGGGAGTTATCCCACATCTTTGGACGTGAGTGGTTATTATGTAACCGTTTGAAGGGAAGGGTATTTGTATCGATGTTCAAAGCTTTGTAGGGGCATCATCAATCACTATCAAATCAAATCAGTTTATCTTCTCCTCTTTGCCATAGCATTAGTAGTCTTAATTTACCCTTAGTTGTAGTTTAGCATTAAGCACCAACCGAACCCATTTCGGTTACTCGACATAGCATGGAATCCTCCTCCGGAACCCAATTCCGTCGATCGTAGGAGCACAACTAGCCACGATCCTTTGGTAACATCAATAAATTGGCACACCTGATGGGACTCATCAACATGGTGGATACTTGATGCAATGCCAGGAACGTGGAGACCAGCACTGGTCTCGGGAACAAAGACGACATCACTGTTGTCGGCAGCGGAAAATATAACAACAATAACACCAACATCGGTGCGGACCCTCTACCTCTAGCACCACCAGCACCACCAACACCGCAGCAAGAGGACAGGGTGCTCAGACCTGAGATCCTTCTGCCACCTCTTCCGCCACCACCAGCGCCGGTGACCTTGGATGCATTAAGGGTCATCATCTCTGATGTGATGGGTGCTGTACGCAAAGAGGTAACTGCTCAGACTGAACTTATAATTCAAAATGTGACTGTTATGCATGCAAATCAATTTGACAACTTGTCTAGACAATTGACAGAACAACTTAGGCAAATGATGGAACAAAATCATCGTTTACCCATCGAACATAACAACCAAGGTCTGAGTCGTCTGAATTTTAATGACCCTCTCAACACTCATGGGAATTCTATTCCTCTGTACGTACCTAGGACAGAGGGGCTAGATACGTGTTACAGCCTGTGCGTGAGCAGGTTGTTCAAAGATCAAACTCAAGGCAATCACGAAGAACACAGTTAACAACTTGAGTCACGAACCAAATGCGGAACAAAAGAATCAGATGAGTGTTTGTACAAAAAGAAAGGGTAATGAGAAACAAATACACGCTGATGAGTCACTGTAATACATGCTATCTTGCTCTACCTCACGCAAAGCACCGAACACTGGTATTTATACCAGTAGAAAATAAATCTAACAAAATCAGTAAAGAATAATCCTCCCAAGATTCTAGCCTAAAACAAAGGACTTGCCAAAACAACCTAGATACATTGAATCTAGACAA
>JAOWBR010156951.1:0-11844 GCA_028571145.1 Dionaea muscipula
TAATCAGAAACATCAAGCAATGCTCGTGAATCACTGTTGGTGATTCAACAACTTTTCAAGATCATCATTTTCTTGAAGAACAGTGAAGTGGTGCTGACCATGAAGGACTGGGATCAGTGAAGCCAACATTTGTGGAGGAGCAGCGAAGCTGGTGAAGCAATTGAGGGTTGTGAGCGATCAGAGGCAGTTGAAGTATTTGGAAGGGCGAAGGATTGAAGCTGGTGAAGCAACACATTGTTGTGAAGGATCAAACAATGTGGTGGTAGTTGAATACCTTTTGGTAGAAGGAGCTGTAAGGTGTTTACAGTGTTTTAGCATTGCAGTACTATTGTATTGGTGGATCAGATACAATAGTGAATTCCTCCAATACCACAGGGAGAAGAGAGGAGTAGCGGATTATACCACCGTGAACCTCTATAATTTTTCAGTGTCATTTACTTTTACAGCACTACATTCATACATACACATACAAACATTAAAACAGCAACTAAAGTCATTTGAAAACTAACTTTAAAGGGGGCTATATAAATATATTCTGCTGCACAACTTTGAGTTGTTTAAAAAGATTTTAAAAACCTATAAGTTCATTCACCCCCCACCAGCTGAACTTATAGAGCCCCTCATCAGGGACCAACACAACCCAAAAGGCATGGCCAAAAATTCATAATGCCCATGCCTAGTATGGAAAGCTGTTTTGGCTATATCTCCTTTAGCCACTTCAAACTGATGGTATCCTGACCTCAAGTCAATCTTCGAAAAGACTTGTGCCCCTTCCAACTGATCAAACAAATCATCGATCCTGGGCAAATGATATCGATTCTTTATCGTAACCTTATTGATTTCTCTATAGTCTATGCAGAGCCCCATAGACCCATCCTTCTTTTTCATAAACAACACTGGTGCTCCCCAGGAGAAACACTCGTTCCGATAAAACCTTTCTCCAAGAATTATTGCAACTGTGAATGTAGCTTCTTAAGTTCTGTTGGAGCCATCCCATACGGTGCCTTACTGACAGGCTTCGTACAAGGTACCAAGTCAATTACAAATTCAACTTCCCTGTCGGGTGGTAGCCCAAGTAAATCCTCCGGAAACACATTGAGATACTCATTCACTACAGGAATGCCCACTATTTTCTACTTAGCCTTCTCACAATCAATGACATACGCAAGGAATCCTGAACATCCTTTCCTTAACAACTTCCTACCATTAAGTGTGGAAATCATACCGACCAGGGAACTACTTTTATCTTCCTCAAAGATAAGCTCAATGCCATCAGGCATGGTGAAGAAAACCTTCTTCCTTTAACAATCTAGCCTAGCACTATGTTCTGCTAGCCAATCCATACCAAGGATAACATCAAAACCATGCATATCCAGGCAAATCAAATCCATAGGCATCATTGTGCTAAAAATCTCGACATCACATGCAAAACAAGGATGAGTCAACTCAACAGAACTACCTATAGGTAGTGTCACAACTAACCCCTTATTCATGCAAATCAAAGGCGCAGGCAAGGAAAGGAGAAAAGTAAGGGAAGCAAAGCAATGTGTAGATCATGAAAATTTTTCTGTGATGGTCCCTAAAATGACCCCTGAAAATTTTTCTTCCTAGACTTGCTCTGCTGAGATCCCTTTGGAACGACAATTAACCGCTCGATGTCCAGGCTTACCACAGTTGTGGCAGTTCAAGGGAGTACCATTACATCGGTATCCCGAATTGTGGAATTTTCCACCCCTCTTACAATTAGGAGCCTGTGAAGACCCGTAGTAGCCTCCAGATTATGATGCATGTTGCTTCTTCTGCCCACTACCCTTTGACCCTTGATTAGGCAATGGTAATTCACTTGGTCTCTTCTGACTAATACTCTTCTGGCGGAGGAACCCTGCCTCCACACTCAAGGCCCTTGCAACCATAGCAGCTAGAGTAGGGTACTCAACAACCCTCATATGGGTCTGCATGTCAGGGTCCAATCCTTGCAAGAATAGAAACATCTTATCCTTCTTTGTCGCAACAAGCTCAGGTGCAAAACGGCTAAGCTCTGTCATTTTAGCATCATACTCAGCAACACTTAGTCTACCCTGCCTCAGATTGAGCAATTCCGCTTTCTTCTCCGCTTTCAAGGACTTAGAGAAAAACTTAGCCTTAAACTCGGCTACAAAATCCATCCAGGTAATAACATCACCCTGTGATTGATACCTCCTCTCGACATTACTCCACCAGTACTCTGCACCATCCTTTAACATGTATGTAGCTAAAGGTACCCTTCGCTCAATAGGGCAACAAATGCACTTTAATAACTTTTCCACCCCACGAAGCCAGTTGCTGGCTTTAACCGCATCAACTGTCCCGTAAAATCCTGTGGGATTCATCCTCATAAATCGGTCAAACATCATTCCTTGCAGGTCGTCCTCATATGATGCTTCAACGTCCTCATACCCAAGGGTAGGTGGTGCCATCACTGGTGCTGGAAAAACAATGTGAGGTCTTCGAACATCCCCGTGTTCAATCTCTCGTGCCTCCTCCCAAGGAGGAGATGGTACTCTTTGAACTCGCATCGCCTGCACCATATCCAATTCCGCATGTGAGAGTCCATCGGGTACACCTATCGGGCCTTTACCCTTATCAGTCGGTGGTCATGGAGGTAATCTCGACCCCGATGGTACATTCTCAGAAGGGTCAAAAACCCCTACACCGGTTCGCGTATAAACCATACTGTAAACAGAGTACATACTAACATCAATAAGCATTAAAGTATGTGTCTATAGAAAAACTTATCTATAACATAAGACACATAACACATACCTGGATGTCGGGACGACGGCTCACTGACCCCTAGGACACGCCACTCAAACATAAGCAAGACCTCAAGGAAGCTAAACTTTTCTCTGATACCACAAATGTAACACCCCAACCTGGGTGGGGTGAAACCGGCGATAACCCGCCGAACTGGTCCACGGGTCATTGAAGCCTATAGGTTTATTCACACAAAATCAAGTCAACATGCTATCATAAAACACGAGTGTCAAACAGACATATGGTATACACAAAATTATCCCACTGAGTAGGGATCATGCCACATGTGCACCCAACTATAACAGTGCGTAACTATCTCTAAAGCATACAAGGTGTTTATAGAATCTAAACACAACAGCAAAAATTCAAAGATAAACGACAGACAATCCTAAAGGCGTGACGTTATCTCTCCACAGCATCCAGCTAGGTCTCCTCATGAATACCTGAAAATGAAGCGGTGTAGCACCGTCAGCCAAGATAAATGGCTGAGTAAGGGTAGGGGGTGCAACAGTAATACAGACCCAAAGGTAGACATCTCACTCCCAAAACCCAACTCAAGTCATGCATTAACTAGAACATACTTGACAACAATCAACCTAGCATGCCGTAGATGCTTTGAAATAAAAGCATGTTTATACCTCCAATAGAAGCAAACACCTCATACGTAGAAACAAAGGTGCACAAGGAAGTCTGAACAACAAGTAGATATCATATATTTCTCACAACCCCTTGTCACAAACAAGCCACGTGACAATGTATCTGGGTCATACATATCAGGAACAACATATGTATCTGAATCATACATATCACACATACACACTTCATCACAGCAAGGCATGAGAATATGGAAGTGCCAATTATAGTCAAAAGCTAAGGGATCCCTAAAAATACTGGAGTACACTTCCGGCTTGGCGACAAGCAGAATGCACCTTCCAGTAGTAGTACCGTCCTACTCCCCCATAGCTAGCGGATAAGATCTATGGACGTTGTGACACCTAAAAGGTGGCCCAAGTCACTCTGGAAAGAGACTGTCCCAGCGGCTTAATTCCAACTCATCTTCATGACCACTGTACATGAATGGTAGTAAAAAGGCAACTGGGTATGCCCTTAATGTCACTTCCAGACATTTATTGAACACAAAGACAACTAAACATGCCTTATGTCATTACTCTTGTGTAAATGAACCAATAGGTAATTATTACATAAAGGTCTCAGGCCATTTTTCTCGTGCTTTAGGAAAGTAAGCAAATCACACAAGCAATTCATTCGTGAAATGAAGTGCAAACATCTAACAAGTGAACCATGTACATGTCAACAAGGCCCGAATGGTCAAACAGGAAATCCAAGAGGAAGTCTTTATGTTGTCCTTACTTGGTAATAGCTGATAACTTATTACAAGGAAGTGCTCGGAAATCCTACTGCTGCTTGAAAAAAATCCTGACTATAGATATAAATAGCATATCACTAAAATGCTAAAATATCATATAAGGGTACAAGTCTTAACATAAACCCTTATTCCTTCCTAAGAACTCTTGAACAACCCTTAAACAACTTAAATCATATGTTAAAGTCATCTCTCAAGTCCCTAGAATTAATCTCCAAAAGGTGGAAATCTAAAAATTCAAAACCAGTTTCTTTCACGGAAAATCGGTCGACCACTTTTGTGAAAACTGGTCGACCGCGTCTACCGGTCGACCACCCCATTTCTGTACAAAAAGGTAAATTTTCCTAACTTATCGAAATCGATCCAAACTTCATCAAAAGTCACTTCCAGCTTTTCAAACATACCATAACACATGTAGACAACATATTTTGACCTTCCTTGAGCTGGATTAACATCAATTCCATGATTTTACATGATTAAAAATCATATATGAGCATAATTCCCTCTTTTCATGAATTTCATGACTTGTATCAAAATTCATCAAAACCAATGATCATTTCCAGCTTAAACACATCACAACACATGTACTCAGCATGTTTGTATCATCCTTAAGCTTCACCTATCCCTGGTTTGTCATTTCACATGCTTGAAAAACCATGTAGGGCATAAAAACCACGACTTTCCTTAGTTTCATGACTTCTAAACCAACACAACAACATACGAGGTGAAGAGAGGATCTATACCTCTTAAGATCAGTAAGGTAAACCAATCACAAGCTTCCCAAAGGCCTCCTCCAAGGCTTACACAAGATCAAAATCAAGGAAACTATAACTTTCACAAACTTTTCTTTTCTCCTTCTCTTCTCTCCTTTCTCGGCTGCTCTCTTTCTCTTTCCCTCTGATTTCTTTTCTGATTTTGCTCTTCACTTATGATGGAATCAGATTAAAACAAATTCAAGGTAGAGCAAACCCTCCAAGCTAGGTTTTCTAAGCTAGCATGAGGTGGAAGGAGCAAGTGGGCAACTTGCTATCCAAGGTTATCTAGTGTGGTCAACAAAAGGGGCTAATCAATTTAGCCCTATACAGCTAATGTGCAACCCAAACCAAGCCAAAGACAAGACTTAGCTAACCATGGTTAATTCTCAACTAACCATGGTTAAGTTTAACCTAAACCAACCTTAACTAAAGTCGTACAAACTTTAAAATCGTGCCTCCAAATCATCCAAAGCACATCAAAAGAATACTCAAAGTTCACTATTTTCAATGACGACCACAACGGTACCAAAATCATCAAAATCCAAAGTCTCGATCACAAAATGACCATTTTACCCCTATTGAATAAAAATCCCAAAAAATGCACTATTCATTAGAATGTCAATATAAACACATTAATATGAATATAATAAGGAATAAAAGCAAAAAATAATATTTTTAAATCAAAATAAGGGCAAGGGTATAAAAGTGTATGTCTGCGACGGGTGCATGTGTGCCAGAGGTGCATGGAGCAGAGCCAAGGGCTGAGCAAAATGATGAGGCCGGGCAGATCTAACCAAGCAAAAGCCCCCCTTGAAATAAAGAGGGGAGACCCCTATTTATAGGCAAAGGGGTTGTTGAAAAATTACGGTTTTGTCACTAGATCTTCGAAAAGCTTGTTTGAGCTCTGATTGACGATCGGTCAGCCGTTGAATGCTCGTGGGGAGGTCAGGAATCTATCCGGACGAGTTTGGTTTGTTTTGATCAGGGTTTATCGGGATTAACTTGGGTTTGACCGAGGGTTGACCAGGGCTCGAGGTTAGGTAGCCGGTCCAATCTCGGATTCTTTGTCCACTTACGGGAGGGAAAAATCCCCGTACAAAGTTAAGTCTGCATGTGCCACGTGGTCCCTGTATGGCATATTTTTTTTTCATGTATATTAAAGATAATTACAAAGTAAGATAACTATCTAAAATATACTACATGAGCTGGCGCTTAGAAACCGAGATGCATCTTCATACTGGAGACCGAGATGAAGCTTTGATGGTGAATAAATGAAGGCTCGCCAGGACCTTGGTAATTGATACACATATATTTAGAATATTGGAACGGTTATATTGTCGTTGTTTTTTACATCGTTTTTTACGCTCTTTTTGTGACGAACCAATTTTTGTTTTGGCTCTTGGTTTGAATCTCGGGGACGAGATTCCTTTTAGGGGGGAAGGATATGATAACCCGATCATTTTTATTTTGGTTGGATCGGTTTTACCTCAAGACTTCCACTTAGCCCAACCGGGTTGTGGAAGCGGATGATGGGAGTGTTTCATGGAGGATTTGGGTTCAAATCTTGGGGAGAGCTTTTTGGTAATTTTAATTCCATTAATTGAAGTGGAAATGACATCTTTTCCCTCTTTAGGAATTAGGGATCAGGTAATGGGATTTTAATCCCTTGTTTTTGTAACCCCCACTTCTGTCCCTTCTCTTTTCCTTTCTTTTCTCCCTTCCCATGTCTAACTCTTCTCTCCCTCTCTGGTTTTCTTCGTCGACCAGCAGAAGTGGTAAGGGGTGGTGGTGATCGTCCAGGCTTGGATCACGGGGAGGACATCAATTGGATCTTTATCCAAGCATCGGTAAGATCAGTTGGTTTTCTTTTCCTCCCTCTTTTGGTTAGGGTTTAATGGTTGTCTAACCATTGATGGATTTTCCCTCCTCCTTGTCTTCCATGGCTGCCGGTCAAGTAGGGGAGAAGAGGAGAATCGTCGTTAACATCGGATTGTGATCGGTTGCGTTGGTTTTTTTTATTAAGGGTTAGTTTCTTCAACTTGTTGCCCAAATTCTTGGTTTGGTATTAATGTTTCTGTATGGGGCTTCGTTGATGGGTTTATTGTGTCATTTAGGATGTTTTGATGCTGATCATGGGTTCATTTCGAAGAGTTTCACGTTTAGTTTGTTCCCGACTTCTGTTTTACCATTTTTATGCCCTCTTGATTAGTTTATTGATTGAGGCATGTTGAGGATATTTTAGGGGATGTTTTATGCATGTTTTGATGTCTTTTGATGTCGTTTTATGGCCTGGGAAGTCGTGGGAATCGAGTTGTGGAGTTTGGCGAATTTCTGCAAAATGTAGATGAATCGCGTCGCTGTAGATGCAGCATATCCGGTCAACCGGATTTCTTTCCCGGACGGCTGGATATTTGAGGGTCTCTATGTTGGGGAGAAACCAGCCGATCAGATTTGGGAACCAGCCGACCAGTTCTGGGCAACTTTGAGCAGTTTTGTTCGTTGGCTGTAGTTTTCAATTCCATTTGGTTCGGGATGATTTTAGAAGCATTCTTAGGCTTCATCAAGCATGTTAATGTGTTGTTTAGCATGGTCGACATGCATGTGGCCCGTTGGTGAATTTATTTCACATGGTTGTCTAGGTGGTGACGTGACGGTATTTAGAGTTTGGTAGTGATTGTAGCTCGTACTTGGCTTATCTGAATTCTAGGTCAAGGGTGTACACAAACCTTTCCCTCCTTCCACCTCCTATTATGCATAGTCGTTCTTTCTTTACCCTTCTTGATACCTCGTTTGTTACAGTGCATGCTCTATATTTGTTTTGCTTTTGTTGTGCTATGTTTTCCACTCTTGTGAGGCGCTTGTGATACATTGTAGGCCATGCTAGTTGTCCTGCCTTGAACGTTCTTAGTATTTACTCTTTTAGCTAGCCTTTAGTTAACTTATCTCCTTATGAGTGGACGTGAGGTATCATCTGTTATTGTGAGTTATAGTGAGATGGATGTGGTACATGTGTTGTTATTATTTAAGCCCGAGGGATATGTCTTCTTCGGGGGTCGACTTCGGCCACACGGTTTACTGTGTGTCGGAACGTCCTTAGGTCTCGTGTATGACCTGGACGGAGCCTACCATGGGGAGCTATTCTTGATCTCCATACTGGTTTACAACCATGGTTAGGCAGGATATCCCATGTTTCACGATTAAGCTGGCAATGTGGTACACTACGGGTGCTACCATTGGTGTTTATGGTAGACTTTAGGTGCTACCTTAGTTATTCATAAGTGGTAGACTATGGGTGCTACCGTGAGGTTATTTTAGTACGTGGTGAGGCGTCCTGGTTTATAGTAGATGGTGTGCGGTAACACGAGACGCACACGTGGATTGAGGATTGATGATAAGAGTATATTTCTTTGGACTTATTACCTGCCATTATTATTATATTTATTCGCATATCATGTTTTCTCCTACTGCTTTGACTTGATAGTCCTGTTCTTGCATGACAACTAGTATATTTTATCTCCTGTTCTTGCATCTTATGCTGTCACATGGTTTCTTCTAATGTTCCATGAGTTGTAACCGACACCCGTGGTGGGTGACCCCCTCCTGCTGTTTCCCAAGCATCTCCGCACCGTGGCTCAAGGTGCTAGGGCTGATATCTTACGTTAGACGTGGACCATTCCCACTCCCTCATGGAACCCTGCATTGTCTTTTTCATCAGCATGATCTAGTATTTTATTCTAACCCGGTGTACACCCCTAAATGAACGGTTTTATAGGTTAGTGACCTTTGAGCTAGGAGGATGCG
Organism: Dionaea muscipula; assembly: GCA_028571145.1. Classification (NCBI taxonomy): domain Eukaryota; kingdom Viridiplantae; phylum Streptophyta; class Magnoliopsida; order Caryophyllales; family Droseraceae; genus Dionaea; species Dionaea muscipula. Next base: position 8,734 of record JAOWBR010156951.1, read on the forward strand.
GCGGGGAGACGGACTCGCGGCCTCTTACGACATGATTTGATTATGTTCTAATATTCCATTTAGTAGACTTTGTTGAGATTTTGATTTTATTCTGCATGATTGGTATTTTAGAGATTTGTTCTACTATTGGTTTATTGGTCAGCTAGACCTTTGGCTTTTAGATGACTTCTACCCTGATATGATGGTAGATTGCTATCTTTGATTTTAGTCCAGTTTGAGACCCCTTATTTCATGATAGACACTTGATGTTTGTTTGGACTGTTCGGGTTTTAGGCTTATAAGGGCCGTGGTAGGGGTCCACGGGTCATACGCCGGTCCACCTGGGGTAGGGTATGAAATTTTTAGTATTAGAGATAGGTTTAGTTTAATTTCTTTCGGGGATTAAACTAGATCTGTTTTGCCTTAAATAGATATGTGTTTTGATTTTGGGTTTGTTAGAAAGAGGCTCGTCTCCTGACATTCGTTTGAGGTACATCCTTCTTGATGTTAAGATCTCCATTTTAGTTGGTTTCTTTATGTTTTATGATTTGTCAGACATGGTGAAGAAGATCCGTAGAGTTTAGGCCAAAGGACCTAGGCCTAGAGATATGTACCGGCACGAGGTTGTTCCCATAGAGCCTACATATGACCGGGTGACCAGGATTTCCACATAGAGACCTTCACCGGAGGAGTACGAGCAGTTTCGACTCTTTCAAAGTATTTAACCAGCAGAGTGGGAGTTGTTTCAGCAGTTTCTGATTAGCGCACCACCAGATATCCAGCAGGAGATGATAAGGCTTTTTAAGGGAGTGGATCCAATAGACCCAGGTCGGACAGTCTCTTCGAGTGGATCAGTTGCACCACAGGATGGTGAGTCTTCGTACCGTAGATATCGAGGTACTTTGACTGTAGTACTTGTTGATTTTGGTTAGCGTGTTTTGGAGCACCCCTAGTGCACGTCGGGTTTTCGTCACGATGATTTGATTTAGAGTAGCCTGTTTGGCGTCACGTTAGTGTAGTCTTCGGTGTTAGTCTTGCTAGGCCTATTTGAGGGCGAGGGTATGCATGATTGTCATGTTTTGATGTTTTATTTTTGTTGGGTGATGGATGGAAGCCTTGGATGACTTTTGGTGGAATTTTGCTTGACTAGTGCTATATGCGGATGTAGACAAGCGAGGTGACGGGCGGGGCAAAGTCGTCTGTTACACCGCTTGTTGAAGTTAGCAAGAAGCGCAGGGTTACAGGTTTTGATAGGTGATTTCGCAGGTGACTTGGCCCGCCTGTTGAGTCATCTGTCACTATCTTCCGGTTAAAGCATGGTCGTGAGATGTAGAATGGCTAGATGATTTGTAGGGGATATGTGTCTTTCCATGGGTTATGTGGATTATTAGTTCTTTCTCATGAATGGTCGAGTTCCAGTGTTGATGGGTCTATCTGCGGAATGCCTTGTTATGGTGTGATTAGCTTACTCGTCGGTGTAGCCAGATATGCTCGCCAGACAAGGGGGATTGGCTTTCGGTTGGAGAGATAGATGGTGAGGAGTGCATAGCATCTTAACAGTTGATGTAGTCCCTAGGCAGACTAGTTGGGTTGCACCATGAGTGTCGTGCTTGTGAGGTGGTAGTCTATAGACGAGTCCCACTTGTGGACGTCCTTGCTTAGGATGTAGGTAGGTTTGATGTGATTTTGGGGAAGCATTGGTTAGCAAGGCATGATGTCGAGCTAGATTGTCGAGACGAGAGAATGATCATTGCATTGCTAGATAGCCTTGAGTTGATTTTCGAAGGTGAGAAGGAAGTGCCTTTTGTTGGATTGGTGTCTTTCTTGCAAAGCCCATAAGATGTTGAGGAGAGGATATGAAGGCTATTTAACCTATGCTGTGGAGACTCGGAAGGAGGGGCAGAGATTTAAGGACATTACTGCTGTGAATGAGATCCTAGGTGGCTGCCTTGAGGATCTTCCTCGTGTACCACCAAATAGGGAGGTTGAGGTTGTCATTGACTTAGTGCCTGATACTAAGCCTATTCCAAAAGCGCCATGCAGAATGGCACTAGCTAAACTAAGGGAGTTGCACGTACAACTGCAAGAGTCTCTTGAGAAATGACTCATCAGACCTAACGTGTTGCCATGAGAGACACCGTGTTGTTCAATAAGAAGAAGGAAGGTGGTGCGATGCACCAGTGCATTGATTCCAGATAGACTAATAGAGTAACTATGAATAGACAACTATCTGTTGGCTTGGATTGATGTTCTGATTGATCAGTTATAGGAGGCTCAGGTGTTATCCAAGATTCTCTTGCAGTTGGGATATCACCAGCTGCAGGTAAAAGAAGGGGTACATAGCAAGAACTGCTTTCAGGACCCGGTGTGGTCGATAGGAGCTCCTTGTTAGGCCCCTTTGGTCTCACGAATGCCCCGAAAATTTTTATGGACATGATGCATAGGGTATTCAAACCTTATTTGGACCACTTCGTGGTTTTTTTCATTGATGATATCCTCTTTTACTCGAGGAGTGAAGCTGAGCACATGGAGCACTTGAGGATAGCATTGCAGATTTTGAGGGAGAAACCGTTGTATGTAATGTTCAAGAAGTGTGAGATTTGGTTAACCAGTGTTGCCTTCTTGGTTCATGTGATCAGTAAGCGTGGTGTTTCTGTCGACATGAATAAGATCAAGGCAGTTGATAAGTGAGCGCGGCCCACTACCGTTCGTGAGGTCCGTAGTTTCCTTGGCATGGCGGGTTACTATCGGAGGTTCGTGGAGGGCTTTTCCACTATAGCTCTTCCTTTGACCAACCTCGCCAGAAAATATGTGAAGTTCATGTGGACTGACAAGTGTGAGTAGAGTTTTCTTGAGCTGAAGAGGAGGTTGACTTTAGCGTTATTTTGTCTTTGCCGACTTAGGGTGGAGGTTTCATGATCTACTGTGATGCTTCACTGCAGGGTCTGGGATGTGTGTTGACGCAGCATGGCAAGGTGATTGCCTATGCTTCCAAACAGTATAAAGTTCACGAGAGGAACTATCTGACGCATGACCTGGAGTTGGAAGCCATTGTCTTTGCTTTGAAGTTTTGACAGCATTATCTGCATGGTGAGTCCAGCGAGATCTTCACAGATCATAAGAGCGTGAAGT
>JAOWBR010156962.1:0-12732 GCA_028571145.1 Dionaea muscipula
AGATGATAGCCAGAGGAGTTCTGAATCTCTTGATCCATGCAGCTGACGCCTTGACGCTGGCATGCTTGAGTTAAGTCCTGACGATGCATGCCTGTAACTTCAAATTCAGGGGTTCAGCACTGTCATCCCCATTGACCAAGGCATCCATTCAACAAGTCCAAGCATAATATTGGTCAGAACATCCATACGATAAAGGAATTTTTCTGAAGGAAGCCTTGTCGCCACAGAGCTGATTGGTCTTTCCTGGCCTTGACGATGATCGATCCTAACTATTGAATCTGATATGCTTCATTATCGACCCGGATGCCAACCGCATTCACTTGACCTATAAAAGCATTCCACGGGGTTAATTCTAGTATTGGATCTAGTGATTTCCGTGGAGGAAGACCTGACGCCATGACACAACTGGCGCAGGCAAGAACTTCAGAGCTATGGCGATGGTAGAGCTCAAATCTTTATCCGAGATTCGTCCATGACGCCGAGCATGATCTAAGGTCCTTTTTCATAATTAGAAGATGATCAATGGTGTCAAGTCTAGAGTTGAAGACGTCCTTCTCAAGATAGAAGCCCTTGACACCATGGCGTCACCAGCCCCTGCGAGATCATGGCGAGGCCTGCTACCTGACTGACGCTACGGATGTTGTCGCCCCGATCCTTTCTGACCTGCCCAGACTGTTGCATTTCAGTTTCTGACTTCCCTCCTACTTTCACGCCTTCTCTTAAGGGATCTTCTTGTTGGAACAGAAGCTGGAATCTCTCGTGGATAAGGATGAACTTCAACTGACTGACTCCTCCTCGGAAGTCTATAAATACCATTAAAGCTGCTTCAATCAAAGTGTTGAACTCCTAAGAGAAATCTAAGCTAGGCGCTTGCTAAAACACCTTGTGACAGGAGAGTGAACAGAGTGCTAGTTTTGTATTAGGAGGAGTCTTCCCACATTCGTATGTTTCTAATAGTGAGAGTGTAGGGATTCAGAGTGTGTAAGTGATCAACGCGATCACCATTGATCCTTGTGATCAGATCCTTGCGATCAAAACCAATTACAGTTCTTAATTCATTTCGCATTTTGTCTTCTGTCACTTACTGTTTTCTTTACTTTTCCAATTCTCAAAGTTTTGTTGCAACGTCTCCCTTCATAGCCGTGGTTCTAGTACTGATTACCTCCAAGGTTAACTCCGCGAAAGTAGTTCAGCGATCTTAGGATCGGTCCTGCTTCACTGCTTTTCCATAGTACCTAGAGTGGTTGTTGAGTGACCATTGTCGTGGAGGTTGTAGCTTGAGAATTCGCACCTTGATTATTGTCGTTTACATTTCCGGCCTTAAATTTCTTGCTGCCATTTCTATTTAGTTGCTTCACTATTTTAAGAAGTCAACGATTTGATAAACCATCGTTATGGAGGATTCCTTATAGGATCGATATCATAATTATTATTCGACGAGGCAGTACACTTGCTGTTCTGAAATCGTTCATTGGCCAGTACGTGTGGGGTGCAGGTGCCCTAGAATACATGTATCATCAGCTTAGGATTGCCTCCCGAGCCCGTACATGTCAGATGGCGGATGCATGACACTTCTGCAGGTACCATTTAATTTACATGTCTGTTAGTGTATGCAGCACACTGTTTATCTCTTTTGGCAGATTTGTAGCTGTTTAATATATTTGTATAGACGTGGATATACAAGTATTTCCCCCAGTTTCAGCCGAGCAGGAGACCCAGATGGACCGACCTCATGTCGCACGCTCTTCGATAAGCCCCTGCATCTCGATCTTGTACGGATAAGGAAACACTGTTAGCATACAGGCACAGTCTTGATCAGATCACTACCGATACGGTATGTTTTTATTATTCGTATGTGTCTATACACGCAGGATTTGATTATGTTTGTGTCATTCTCACATCCATGTTACGTATCAGATCTGTTGGGTACCGTTCGGTGCTTATCCACATCAGGTCGTGCCCGTGACGATGTTCACAGGCATCATCCATTACCGGCATATCACGGAGCCCTACATGCCAGATCGCGTCGTACGACAGTTTGAATACCATCAGACCATACCGTACGATATATTTGTGTCGAGGGCGGTGTACAGAGTTCCTAACACAGCACACTACAGATGTGTGCACGATCTGATGTTACGGCTTTGGAGCTCGTGGGTAGACCACGTGATGAGGCCCAGAGACCGTGGTTCGCGCCGAGCACAATATAGGACAGAGGCCTCTCCTGAGTATCTTCCATGGTTTCAGCCTTTGATGCATCCTCTGGTCTCTCCTCCAGCCGCCTCTAACGACGATGACGATTCTGATACGCCATCGCTGACAGCCTTTGCGGTAAGTATATCCGATATCCAGTCATATATGTTTTTTCATCAATACAGATATATAATACAGACGTATATCAGTCAGGCGCACCTGGCAAGAAAATATCTTTCCGGTGTAATACAAATGCACCACATCCCCCCCGCCAAGTCTGCAATAGTCGAGGTAGCAAGGCTGTATCATCCAAGCGCAATGATATAAAGTGTGCCATGCTCTGTAAGAAACCAATGTTAATCCGCCCGAATGGCGGCTGACCCCCGAGCCTACTCCATAACGACAACATCGTAAAGCACCCCGATCACACGAAGCTAGCCACGATCTTCTGGTACCTTGTAGCGACGACGAAACCTAACTCCATTGTACTCATCCAATGTTCCCATGGAGCAGGAGACTCATGCCAATCTAGTATATGGAGAGCCCTATCGTAGTACTCCCGCCCCTGTAGCCTGCGAACGTAGAGCTCTTCATTGTTCCTTAATTCCTCCATCAAATTGAGTCTTACCTGAAGCCACAAGACATATGATACAGACATATATGATACAGAAAGATAATAAAGACATATAATCAAATTGGGTCTCACCTGATGCCATATCTCCTGATCGCCGTACTCGGATAGAGCAATGACTCTGAACCCACAGTTTCCGTCCCAACTGACATCCACAAAGCTCCTAATGTATGGCAAAACCCTTAGTGTCATGTCAGCGGAAAACGGAAACAAGGTGCCCGTGTTATGCTGCGATCTATCCGTGAAGCTCAATGAAAGTTGTCTCTCATTCGCAGGGCAGACTGAAACCCGACCCTTCAACTGTGCCTCCTCCATACAATTGAATGAAGAACGTCGGTCACCTTGACGTCCATGTCCTTTGCCTGAAGAAGTGCTCATGGATCTGGTAAGCAACGCAGAATCCTCACCGCTGGGGTATATCTTGTCAGAATACTCCCAACCGGACGACTCTCTCTTCGTTAAGCTCCGTTTCGGCCATCCTTTATGTCGTCGAACCTGGGGCTCCTCAAGTTCAGTAGTCTCGGGATGAAGCATCTCATGCATCATGTGGGCATACATCGCCTTCTGCCTCTCCGGCTGCCGTTTGATCTCTACAATCGCCTCGTCGATCAGATCATCCACAGTCGCTCTGCGGGGACCCTCCCCTACACAGTCCTGTGTCTCATCTCCGACCATATGTAGGGTCCGCCACTATACATGCACATCAAGTAGATCTATCGCCCTATAGTTGGCTGTCAACTCACACATCTCGTGTGCATAGGGTAGGCTGAAGCTCGTCCTCATCTCGCATCCACACCGGTCAACATCTGTCCCAACCTTACACCGGCCCTGCCACTCACCTATCAGTTGAATGGCTCTATGGGATACCCGACCCTTCAGACGATGGAACAACTGGAACACCGTTGAATGAAGGTTGACTATTCGCCGCCTCTCTATCTCAGCCTTGATCTGATTCAGCTGCAGCTCAACAAACTCATGTATCTGAGGGAACATAGTATAAAAAATTCCAGTAGATGTCCGCAACCACCTCTTCAGTTGCGAGTGTACACTCTTACCCAGTTACATATCACAAGGAAAGGGTGCTAAGCGATCCGGTAAAACAAGATGAGAAAATATATGGTATGATTACGCAAATATGCATTACCTTTTTGTCGTCTGTACACCAAAATGGAGGACATATTTTGTCCAGTCCATCACGAATCTTTCCTTGTGCGGCTCCAGCCATGTCGTCCTTAGATAGGATAAGAGAGCTGGGCAATTCCTCCAAGCATACTTCATTTGCGCCAAGTTCACCCGAAAATCTTCCTCGGTCAGCGAGTCTACCACCTTCTTCCATATATGTCCGAAGCCTTTAGAGTAATCCTTCGACTTTGTCAGATCAACAAGATGCTTCTCCACATCCTTGGCAATGTGTCTTCTACATAGGAGATGTGAAGAGCCTGGGAAGACTTCCTGCACTGCATTCATCAATGCCTGGTCTTTGTTAGTCACGATCACTCCCGGCGCTGCACGATTTCCAAAGAGTGTCTTCACTTTCTCTAGTACCCATACAAAAGAGCCTTTCTTCTCATTCTTGATGAATGCGAAAGCCATGTGAAAATTCTGGCCCGTTGGTGCGACTCCAACGACCTCTAAAAATGGAAAATCAAACCGATTCGTCTTGTACGTGGTATCCATCAACAAAACATAACCGAATAAGCGCAGCAGATTCATAGCTGTCGGTTGTGCAAAGAATAAATCACCCAGTGAGTTTGTCCCGATCTCCTTCTTCATGTACCGGTAGTAATCATGATCCTTCAACAACCTCAAAAAGTTCTGAATCGGCGTCAGGTTCTCCATTTTTTCTTTTTTGATTTTCTACAACGCATTCTCCACGTGTCTTCCCGTGCTCACATTATCTTCAGCTACTGTAGGATCTGTTTTGTCTTCATGTTACTGCTGCTTATCTGTGCCACCTTTGCCAGCTCTTCCTTGTTTAACTTTACAGACGAGTCATGTCATTGGTTGTAAACACCGACTGGATGATTGTGCTAGCCTTTGTCCGCATTCACTGTCACCGTCCAGTTGCCAACCTTCTGTTCCACTCTTACGATCCTAAAAGGACACTGATTCTTTTTTGTACCCGTCTTCTTTCGTCGACCTTCCTTGACGATGCCGGTGTATCTGTAAGAACCGCTCCTTTCACAGCCAAAGTATATCCAACCTCTTCCCTTTCTAAAAAATCCTTTCTTCGTATGTTCTATCGTAAACCACATTTTATGTTTTGCCCCGATTATTTTCACCCATTGCTCCATATTTGCACGAGTCTTGAATATTTCATCTGTCAGAAAATAATGACTCATATCTGAATAATTTTTTTCTGTTTCTTTCTTTTCAGTTGGGAAATAGATATCCTGTATTATAAACCACACAATTGTTAACACTAAATTTAGAATCATAATTAAATATCAAAATGCTAAAAATTCATAAATTAAGTCATATAAATAATAAAGTAGGATACCGGCTATTCCGGCTGGTGGATTTAGGGGGGACCGGTTATTCCGACGACTGTGTCGGGGGTCGGCCAACTCAGCCGTCGGATGGGGGCGGCTAACTCGGCCAGCAGTTATGAGGGGGGTCGGTTGACTCGCCCCCCCCTCCCCCTCCCAAATTCGTCGGCTGACTTGGTCAGCCCCCCAGTAGCCATCCGTCAAGTCAGTCGTCCTTCGATAAAAACTCGAAAAAAATCGAAACTAAAGTGCAAAAAACTGAAACTTAACCTTAAAATACTCGTCCTTATAAGGAAAACCATTCCCGCATTAGCAGAATATGGTTGAAAAAACAAGAAAATTAATATAAAGTCAGTACAATGATGAGATGTAAAGATTTTACAGTGATATATGAGGAATGATATTAAAGTTTAAATACTTATGAAATGTATGAGGTGTTATTGTAATGTTATAAAAAGATCAAGAGTGTTTTAAGTATATTAAACAAGACTATAATTATTCTAAAAATATTATTTTATTTTTTAATGATCATAGACAAAATCAATAATTAAAAAAATATACTGTTAAAAAAAGTGTGCTACCTTTAGAACATATGAAATAATGAAAACTGCAGCTCACACCACTAGACTGCCTCACCACCTTCCTCTCTCCGTGTTCCCTGTTCGTACTTTACCTGCCCTTTCCCAATTTTCCCCCAAAAATCTTCTTCACCATCTCATCATCAAAACCCTAATTCAACTATCCCCATTGATTTCTTCCAAAGGTTTCTCGATTCTGATTGTCGATGAAATCACCATCCTCACCAGTTCCCCGCTGAAACTTCTAATTTTTTCTTTTTCGTTTTTGTTTTAGCCAGACTCTGATGAGGCCTTCAATGTCACCCTTCGACACTTCAAACCGCAGCTGCGGCCTCCAGCGACTCCCTTCCAAGAGAAAGCTTGATGATTTCAGTCCAACTGATGAAGGCGATGATGCCGCCGATGGCTCGATCACGATCAGAATGCGGAAGCTCGATTCCCCTCCGAATCCAAAGGGTAGTATCTGTGGGAGTTCATCATCTCGCTCTGGCCATCATCACTCGGCGGTAGCGGGGGCGGAGACCATGCTACACCCTTCTGTTACTGCTGTTGTGAAATCGAGTAAATCGCAGCTGCAGTTCTTCGTCAGGATGTTTTCCGGAGGTAAGACGCTGGTTTTGAGGGCGAAATTGAAGGATACTGTTGAGGTGGTGCATGAGATGATCGAGGCATTCACGGGGATTCCAGTAGTGGAGCAGCGGCTTATCTATGGGGGGAAGCAGCTCCAATTGGAGCAGACGTTGGCCGAGTGTTCTGTTCAGGATGATGCGGAGCTTCAATTGGTTGCCAGGATGAGGAGCACCGTGTATCCAATTGCTTGGCAGGTAATTGTCGATATGATTTATCTTATTTCTCGACTTCTGAAGAATGATTTTGAAGCTACAGAGAGTGATGAAATGGTAATGTTGGTGAAGGAAAGACTAGAGAAGTACGTTGCTGGTATCCCTCGTAAAAAGAAAGTGAGCAATGGCTTTGTTCCTGATATCCCTGGTAAAAGGACAATGGGTGACTTGGTTGTGGAGTATCTGAAGATTTTTATTGAATCTAATGCCCACAAGGCTTTAGTAATGTTTTATATGTCTCCAAAACAGAGTTACAAGGACTGCGCAGATCAGTGTATTCAACACTTCCTTACTAAGGTTGTGCAACTTGATGATAAGCAGCCGAAGGCATATGGTGCAACGATAGTGTTGGAGTTCTGTAAGTTGCTCAGCCACACGGTTGATGATCTGCTTTATATTTATTGTAGGAGTACTCTTGGGTCAATAGTGCTGGATGTCGGGATTGCAGAGCTAGGGAAAATATATTGTTCTGGCCATTATATCGTGTTGGCAGACATTTTGCCATTTTTCAGGGAGGTGGCTGGTACACTAGCTAAGGATATGCTTTTGGGTGTAGCACCGGATAAGGGGGATGCGGCACTGGGAAGAGAAGTTACTGACTTCTCAGCCTTTTTGCACCCATTGCGAAGCTTGATATCAAATTGGGCACCATTTAACAAGAGAGTAATGCATCCTTTTGGTGAGGAAACTGAGGTTCTGCATGGTGCTTACTTTGATATCATTCGTAAAATGGATCATTGCCTTGAAAAGATGGAGTGGAATCTGGCAGCAAAACAACAAACCAATGGAGGAACTTATCAAATTGGATGTCGCTCTTTCCTTTGCATTTTGAAGGAATTAAACAGTATTGCAGATCTTTTTCAAGATGATAGAGTTGTTTTCCAGGCCATGATAAGAAACCGAAAGGTGTCATTACAGGCTCTTATTGTTAGACATGCTGGGCGTAATGATGATCATGCATGGCTTTTTAGACATAAGGATGCTTTGGATTTTGTATCAAGGAGGCATCTGGCTATGTTGATGTTCCCTGACAAAGAACAGTGGGAGGAGATGCATGAGATGCTAATTGACAGGGAACAGTTGCTGCCAGAATCATTTGAATACATATCACAGGCAAAAGCAGACTCATTACGTGCTGGGATTTTCATGGAGTTCAAAAATGAGGAGGCTACAGGTCCTGGTGTTCTGAGAGAGTGGTTTTTCCTTGTCTGCCAGGCAATATTTAATTCACAGAATGTCCTTTTTGCCACATGCCCTCATGATCGTCGAAGGTTTTTCCCCAATCCAGGTATTCTTGTAACCTTGTTCAATGCTCTTAGCACTCTATATCTTTATGCTTAGATGTTTTCTTGTGATCCCCACTTTCCCTTCATTACAACTATTAGATTGTTGTGTTTAAGTAAGAAGTAAATCAAAGAGTGGAAATCACTGCATGAATCATGTGCTTATTAATTGCTTAGTAGGCATGGATAGGCATGGTTGATTTTCTCATGGTAATCCTTAGTTTTGGGATATGGGTCCAAGTTGTTGTTGGATTGAGATTAAAACTCCACTGAAAATGATCCTGCTTGAGTAACATAGGCGGGTTATCACATATCATGCTTGAGAAATTCACTTGTAGATTGACTTGTAACTTTGTTCGGCAATTGCTCTTAGGTCTGCAGTTATATTTTAAGATCATCACCAATTCTCATCTTTATAAGTAGAATGTGCTAGAGAGAGACATTTATAGTTCTTGCCCGTCTAAACATGATCAAAAGAACTAAAGTTGGTACTCATTTATGTTAAGGAGACTGAATGAAGTCACGAACTAAATTATGACACAAAATAAATAAATAAACTGCATAAATGGACTTCATCTTAACCATTATAGATCCTTAGCAGGATGCTTATGTGAGTGCTTAAGGGAGTTATGTCTGTTGGTGGTTTAATACTTGAAGGGGCAGTCCTACCAAAAATTTTATCATGGATGACTTCATGCCCTCGTCCTATAGATGCAATATGCAAGAGGCACTCGGATAGTTTTATTGTTATTTGTAAACCTTGGCTTCTAGCATTGATAGGTTTTGCAACATGCTTTGTCTTTCAAGGGGCATTACTGCATTAGATAATAGAATGTTCAGAGTCTTCTATTTGGAAGTCCTCTTAATGGGGGATTTGGGTAGATTTTCTTGTTGCTTAGAAGATGTTATTTCCTTTTAGGTAGTGTTTGTTTTTTGGATAAGAGCATGCCGAATTAGACTAATAATCCGACATGCTCTTATCCGGTGTTTGGTTGAGAATTTTTTTTTTCGAATAACTAATACTCCAGATTGCTAATGATGGAAAAATGTGGGATGAATAATGACACCCTCCATGTCATTATTTATCTCACCTATGTCGGATAAATTGGTGGTGGTGGGCGGTGGCCGGCGGCCGATAGCTTTGACCGACCGTCGCCGTCAAATTCCTGCCAAATTTCGGCCAGTTTCTAGCGGCCGACCACCTGACGGTAGTCAATGACGGTCGTTGCCGGTCAACGTCAGTAAAAAAAATTTATCTAACGCTTTTATTTATAAAACAAATAAGTTTTCCAAAATAACACATGGAATAACTAATCTAATCTACCATCTCATCATTCCGTATCTCTCTTCTTATCCCCCATCATTCTTTATCCCCTATTTTTTAATCTACAAAACAAACACACCTTTAGTAATTTTAGAAAACATTCAATTCAACGGCATGTTAAGAAGGTTCATGTCCTTTAGGACTTCAGGTCGCGTATTGTGATGCATATATTCTACCACCTCATTCATGAGCATATTCCTATATGGAGATGAAACCATGCATGTATTGTCGGTTTCAAAGGTGATTGTGTTAATATATTAAGTTAAAATAGGAAATCATTTCGTCGAATTCACAACATAATTTTATGTTTTTGGTATAGTTGGATCCTTAATGTGGTGTATATAGATGTCTTTCTGACCACCAAGGGATCACTAGTTTAAATCTTGTTACCCCTTGACATGATATCGTGGTTACAAGTCTATTAACCTTAGGACCCATTATTGTTTAGCACAAGGTGTGGCTTCCTGAGGTTGGAGGCCCCGTGGATAGTCCACACTTCATGCTATCTCGGCATCGTAGGAGGAGTGTATTAAGGTGTATTGGCATCCATGAGTTTTTTTATAGAGTTGGTTCCTCGATATATTATATGATTCTTATTGGCCTTGGTTGTTGAATTTCCATTGTATGATTGATTGTCTTGAGGTTTTAGTATAACTCGTTATGCCATGGAGGATTGAAGGTGTATAGCTTATTGTCAATTTATTTCGCACTTATAATGTCACTCTTCAGTTTAGGCTAGTAAAGCTCATATTATTTCCTATTCTGTCCATTGTCATGGTGTGGTTTTATCTTCTTGTGGTTGACTCTTAGTGAATCGATTTGTGCATTTCATTATATGTGTGCATCAGATTGACGCCCTTTTAATCTTGTGGTATTAACTTACGATTTGCATTTTATTTTCTGTTCCCCTTCCAGCATCTAAGGTGGATCCTATGCACCTCAGATATTTCCACTTCTCGGGTAGGGTAGTGGCTTTGGCTTTGATGCATAAGGTGCAAGTTGGAATTGTTTTAGATCGCATCTTTTTTGTGCAATTGGCTGGTGAGGAAGTTTCTTTGGAGGATATAAGGGACGCAGATCCCTACATGTACAATAGCTGCAAACAAATATTAGAAATGGATGCTGAATTAATTGATTCGGATGCTTTAGGACTCACATTTGTTTGGGAAGTTGAAGAGTTAGGTTCAAGGAAGGTTGTGGAGCTTTTCCCTGGAGGAAAATCCATTGTAGTTAATAGCAGTAACAGGGAGAAATATATCAAGCTTCTCATCAAATATCGCTTTGTCAAATCCATCTCTAATCAGGTCTCTGAGTTCGCGGGAGGTTTTTCTGATGTTGTCGGTAGTTCAGCGAACAGAAAAACTTTCTTCAGAAGTTTAGAGCTTGAAGATTTTGACTCAATGTTGCATGGAAGTGGAAGTGCTATCTCAGTTCAAGATTGGAAGGAACACACTGAATACAATGGATATGGAAAATCTGATTCTCGAATTCGTTGGTTTTGGGAGGTATGACACTATGCTTGCTCATCTTTTAATGTTTTAATTGTTGCAGTTATGGCTAAGAGTTGTTCGCTGCTGCTCAAAGAATTCATTGGTCATTATTTTATGATTTTTTATGTCACGGCTTTTCTTCGAGCTACCTCTTTGTATCTTCTGTGATTGGTTATATATTGGTTTTATAATTTGAAAAAGTAGTCAAAATTGGGGATTTAATCATCATTCCATTCACTTGGGTGGTGCACTGCATCGCTGCTGATGGTATATGCCCTATGAAATTATCAGATTGTTGTTCTAGGTAGGATCAACAATATCTGATCGTTATTTAGGTTTTTTCTTTTGTTCTATGTAGGATCAACAATATCTGATCGTTATTTAGGTTTTTTCTTTTGTTTCTATGTTTTCACCGATGTAGACTAATGAGACTTGAATTTCCATAATCTTGTCAGAAGTAACTTAATCAAGAAAATGGGGGTGCAGTTGCTTGTTTTCAAATATGGCACAAATAAGCAATCCCAAAACACGAGGACGACATTGATACTTTTGACACTTCATTATCCCCTGTTAAGTGTAGTTGTGTAAATTGTATAACCCATCAATGGTATTTTTGACATTGTACTACACTATATATATATATATCTTTTGTGGGTGTGTCTACGTACACCAGGGTAACCTAGACACTCTTTTCTCCTCACTTTACTTTCATGGTATCAGAGCCATAGTGTGAACATCATCTCCTTCTTCTACCGCCTTCTGTCACCGTCATCCACCACACATCCACTGTTGCCGTCGACCACCACAGACCACCGGCATTTTCCCACACTACCCAGGCACCGGCAACCACCAGGGGCAGCTGCCCCAGCCTCCAGCCACCGCCTCATGGCCTATTTCTCCTTACCCTAACTCGCCACCCACCAATTCCTTCAAAATCGACCAAATCTCTCATCCATTGACCAAATTAGCATCGTGAATCAACTGGGCTCGCCGAGTCGCCCAACCAGTTGAAGCCGATTTACCATCCGCCGCCGACCGCGTCCTCACGCGCCGCCAAACGCGTCTGCACGTGGGCTTCACGCGCCGCTCCCTTGGGCCATTTTTCATCAGCGGGTTGTATCCTCTATGCTGGCCTCATTTCCACTCCTCACTTTCCTTTGATGATGGAATTTTTCATGCCTTCGTGCTCCCTTCATGAGCTCCTGTTCTTTGTTTGTCCCAGCTCTTCCGTCAGCTTCCCCTCTATTTCTCTTCCTGGCAACTATGTTCATGCCCTGGTACTCATTTAATGCCCTTTTGTTACTTGTTTCTCATGTTGGGATTATATTCGTGACTTGGCAGTGTGAGTTGCCCTCTTACTCTTAATTTCTTTTTTTGTGTGGACAATGACTGAGCCTGGTGAGACTAGTAATTCTAAGGGCATTGTCGTGCCTACAGATTGGAAATCCGATACCTCTTCTATTACTTCAGTTCGCTTGAGTTGAAAGAATTTTAGTTATTGATCACGTGCTATTGAGACCTACTTAGAAGGCTATGGGTTAGATTCTCATCTCACTGATGATCCTCCAGAAAAGATTAAGGTTGATGGCTATAAGTCTTGGAAGCAGACTGATGTTAGACTCCGTATGTGCCTTTGGAACAGTATGGAACCTGAGATTGTTACTACCCTTATTCATCATCCCACTGTGAAATTTTTATGGAGCCAGTTGCGTGAGTTATATTCTGGAGTCGATAATTTACAGTGGACATATGATCTTCATCAGTCATTTGCCACTATTCATCAGGGTACATCTTCATTAGAGGCTCACTATGCCAGGTTTCGGAGTATTTGTGATGAGTTTTTTCTATGCCAGCCGATCATTGCTAATGTCAAGACTATACAGACTCAGCGGGAGCAGATGT
>JAOWBR010156973.1:0-12731 GCA_028571145.1 Dionaea muscipula
ATATAATTATAAAAAAATTAAAAAACTCATTAACTCATTCGGTTTGTTAGGCTAGCGAGTTTTTTTACCGAGCTCGAGCCTTTAGAGGTCGAGCTCGAATTCAACTCGAGCCGAGCATTTCGAGCTTTTTTCGAGCTGAGTTCGAACTGTATCGTCTCATTTACACCCTTATAAGAGTTGGACGCGGTATCGAGTCGTCTCGCCCGTCGAATATCCATATGATTCAACATAATTGTACTTTCCTTGTGTGTAATTCGTCAGGGTCGGCCCTGTTGATTCAGGAGCCCTAAGCGACCTAGGGGTGACAATTGGATCGGTCGGGCGGTTTCGAATCAACCCATTTCGGGTTCGGATCACTTCGGTTTTGGGTCACTTCGGTTCGGGTTGTCATCGGGTTGGGTTTTCGGTTTTCGGATTATGAATGGATTACAATTATCGGATTATTTCCGATTCGGTTTAGCTACGGATCGGGTTCGGATCATTTTGGTTTCGGGTTAGTTTCGGTTCAGTTTTTTGGGTTGCGGTTATTTAGATTTTCGGATTATTCGGTTGCGGATTGTATCGGTTTCTGGGTTAATTTCGGGCGGATTACTTTTGGTTATGGGTTATACATCGAATCGTGTTGACAACAACCACTAATAATTAGCAACTGATCAGATTGAGCCCTTCTCGATTTTTTTTTTGACGATATCTCACACATACTCTTACGTACATTCATTTTTTGAATGTTGTATAAATATATTGCACATTAATATTGTAATCATAATATTTTTTATCGTGCGAAATTATCTTTTGATTCTCCTCTTTAGCTTTGAGAATATTTTTTTTGCACTAAACAAATATTTATACACTATTGTTATAATCATAACATTTTTAAATATGTTGTACATTAATATTGTACTCTATGTATCTTTTTTGGTATTAAACAAATATTTGTAATCATAATATTTTTAAAATATGTCATAGAATAATGTAATATTCTGTTTAAAATTATTTGTTTAAGTAAAATTTTTTAAATATGTTGTATATTAATGTAATATTATGCACTAATGTAATGTAATCATAATATTTTTTAAATATGCTGTACACTAATGTAATATGATCATCACATATTTTTAAAATATGTTTTGCACTAATATAATGTTCTCTTTAAATATGTAATTTGCACTAATGTTTATATAAAAACCGTAAATAATAAACAAACCCCAAATAACCTAAAATCTCAAATAATTTAAACTCTAAAATCCAAAATAACCTTAACCTAAAATCCCAAATAACTTAAAATCTCAAATAACCTAAACAAACCCCAAATAACCTAAATCCTAAATAACCTAAAATCTCAAATAACCTAAACAAACCCTAAATAACCCAAAACCCCAAATAAGCTAAACCCTAAAACTCCAAATAACCTAAACCCTAAAACCCCAAATAACCTAAAACCCTAAATAACTTAAACACTAGATAACCTAAAACCCCAAATAACCTAAACAAACCCCAAATAACCTAAACCCTACATAACCTAAGGGTCCGTTTGGTTCGGATTCATTAATGGAAAGGAAAAGAAAAGAAAGGAAAGAAAATGAAAGGAAAAGAAAAGAAAGGAATGTTACTTTCCTTTATTTGGTTAAAATTAAAAGAAATGGAAGGAAAAAAGTTTTCCCTTATTTGGATATGTAAAATGAAAGGAAAGGAATGAAAAGTTAAAACTTTATGCCTATTATACCCTTGTTTGGAAATGTGGGATTTTGGAGGGAATATACTTTTGAAGGGTATTTTAGATATTTTAATAATTTTAGGTATTAATTGATTTCCTTTCCTTTCTTTTCCTTCCAAATTCCATTATTTTTGGAGGTGACAATTTTTTAGATTTGGAAGGAAAATTTTTCATCCAATTCCTTCCACTTCACACCATTTCTCATACTTAAAATTAAACTAAACAAAGGAAATCAATTACTTTCCTTCCAATTTCTTTCATTTCCTACCATCCAAATAGGGTGTAAAACTCCAAATAACATAAACCCTAAAATTTCTAATCTACTCACTCAATTCACTTTCATTTCTTTTCCCCGTTCAACCCCAACTCAAATCTAATCTAATATGGATATTATAGATTAGGTTTTTATGGATGTTATAAAATAAGATCAAATTTATGCTAACTGTCAACTTTTTTGGGTTTTCATGTCTTAAATATTAAGTTAGAAAATAAATATATAGGTGCAGATTAATTCCTTTTGTATTGGGATTTTGTTCCCAACTTATTGCATATAGAACTTCTACATCAAATTCGGATTATTTTTAGGTTATGTTCGGGTTACAGTTGATTTCAGTTCGGGTTTCGGATCACATCGAGTTCGGTTTGTTCGGGTTACGGGTCACCTCGGTTCGGATTTTTCGGGTTGCGGGTTGTTTTTGGTTGCGGGTTATCGGATTACGGGTCGGATTGGTTCGGGTTTCGGATTGTTTTCAGTTCAGGTTATTTGTCTAATTTCGGTTTCGGATTGATTCAGGTTCGGGTTATGCGGGTTCGGATTATTCGGATCTGGTCTAATTTCGGTTCGGATTGGTTCGGTTTGCGGGTGAGTTGGGTCGGATTTGCGGTTCGGATTAAATTTTACCGGGTCTAGTTATCTGTATCTTAATATGCCCTCGTGCTCGAATCACATTTGGACTTGAATTGTGGTCTATGCACCAACTCTTTCTTTACCATGGGCGAAATAAATGGAGGTGACAGGATTTGAACTAGTGACCTATAGTCATCCCTGCTTTGGTACCATGTCGATGATTACCAAAAGTTCCAACTTGCAGGAGAAGGTCCATGAATATTACTTGTATGTTAAAGATTTCAATTGGTGAAGTCGACTCGGCAAAGGAAAGGAGCGGGCTTAGTATGCTATTCTCAATTGGAGCTCTATGTCTCTGTTTGCTTATGGAAAAATAATGAGAAAAGGGCTAAGGGTTGGATAGTGCGAGAGTCAGCGTGCACGTGAATTCAACCGCAAAGTCTGGAAGCCGTTTCAAGATTTTATTTTAATAATATCTTTGGGGAGTGGAGTTTTCCGATGATGGATTTACTGTCCTTAATTCAGCTACCAGCTGCCTAGAGTTGTGAAGTGAGTGGTCTAGAATGGACCTGCAAAATCTGATTGAAATATCTGTGATTAATTTCAGTAGAACCCTGGTGTGTGTGTGAGAATGATATAGAACTGTAGCTGTATGGTGAATAGACTGCATTGCTTTCAACAGTAGCACGGAAATTAGTTGCACCAACCATTTTCTAGGTGGAATCAAATGTTCCCAAATTATATGCTTTACGAAGTAGTATTGATGATAGGTTTGCTTTGTAGAAATCAAGTGCCTAGCATTTTTATGAGAATGATGATTTATAATTTGAGACTTTAATTCACTTTTGTTTGAGTATTTCACTTTCGTAAATGAAACATAGTTTTTGCTAACATTGATTCCACAATGATTTTGGACCCGTTGTTTATCAACTATGAAATTCTTTCCATACGAGTCTCTGATTTTGTCGGTTGAGATTATAGTTCTTGTAAAAACGTTGATCAGGTATGCAACTGTAACACTTACTCTGATTTTGTTGATTGAGATTACAACTCTTTTGTAAAACATTGATCAGGTACGCAACTGCAAGTGCTCGTTCTGATGGTCTTCTTCTACTTTGTGGAGGGAGGGATGCAAATAGTGTGGTGAGTAGATATTCCAAGCTGCAGACTAGTTAGTGTTGACAAAACCTCAAGAGAAGTGTTTAAAGAATCTTGTGTTGTGGCCTATTATGATAAGTAACTTATTTGGTTCTTCATTTTCATTCATCTTGGATAGTATGCATTTTCACTTGTCCACTAAGCGGGCCAATTTTGAGTTGATGTTCTTCATAAGTGGTTTTAAAGATATAAGTTGGAAGAGTGAAAGTAAGAAGATTTCTCCAGGATATTTGCTCAGGTAGTACCAGCAAAGTGCAAAGGGAAAATCATAAAGATAGGACTCTGGAAAATAAGTTCCTTCTAAGTCTACGATGACCATTGATAAGATTAGTTAACATGTCCATCCTATAGGTTACAAGGGATAGATTTAAGTAGTCAATTCTCTATCCTTGTCATCCCAATATGCAATGATATTCTAGAAACCTTCCTTTTTCTTCTAATCTTGACTATTCAATAGTTGCAAAATCAGACATCCATTTGCAGATTCTTCTGAGGTGCAAGTTCTTGTTATGATCATCATCATCAACACGAAATCCCACTAGGTGGGGTTGGCCGCACATAATCCGTTAGGACACATACACAGAAGATCCGACAAATATAGTGTCTTGACTATCAGTTACCTAACCCGCACTACTCTAACGGGCCTAACCTAATTGAAAGATTAAATTTGAACAAAATAATATAATACATAATAGTGTATAGCAATATACAATAATAGGTAACAATATATATAATAATGTAAAACAATGTAAGACCGAATCACTAACCAACTTACTCGCTAGCTAGCTAACTAACTAACTAATAGACGAACTAACTAGCTAACTAACTAACTTAGTCGGACCGTTCTACACTAGGTGGCAATGGCATCGGCCACATGTATCTTCTTTTTTCAATCTGTTTTGTGGAAAGCATCCGTTGTGCTAAATTATAGCATGACAATGCCCATACGGATCACATCATTCCACGTCTTTTTCGACTGTCCCCTGTTTTTCCTTCTTTCCAACACAATGAACTCCGCTCTTTTAATAGGCGCATTTGACGGTCTCCGTCATATGTGGCCTATCTATCTCAAGCATCCCTCAAGCATCTTATTAACCACCGATGTCATCCCAATCTCCCGCCTAACACAAGCGCCTAGGTGCAAGTTCTTGTAAGTATATTAATTCCATTAGTATTATAGAGCATCAAAGTACCCCTAAGAAAGGACCCATTTATTTCCGGATATAGATTTGATGAGACGACATTAGTTATGGCAAAAATAGAGTTGGAGAGGGAAAGATGGAAAGGTATGAGCATACCTTGATCTACAGATAAAAGTGTATACTGGCATTAAACATAAATGATAGAATTTTGGGAATATTTAGTACAATCATCAACTTAATAAAGGGAAAGATGAGGAGGTATTAATGTACATGCACTTCTGATTTGGAAATGAAACTTGATGTTTACCTCGTATTGATTAAACTTGATGTTGGTATGAAAGGTTTGTAATAGAATATCTCACTTTTTAATATCACCTTCTAGTACTTAACCAAATGGAATTGTGGTCCATGAAGCTTGTATTCCTTGGAGCTAAAAAATTGGAATCTTAATCACAAGTTAACAGGTGGAATAAGAGAATGGTGTTGTTTGCAGGCATGAAAAGATAGCATAGAACAAGAGTATTCCCTTGGCTAAGTTGCTAAGTACTGATTCAAAAAGTTGCAAAAAGTGCTGATTCAAAAGAGTTGCAAAAAATGCTGATTTAAAGAAGTTGCAAGAAGAGATTGTGCCAGTGAACTCTTTCTGTAATGCTGGATGAAGTATGAAAAGGGTTGAGGGGAGCAAGGATATGTATGGATGAAACCATGAGAATATCGCCAACAAAATGGCGTAATGCATATTGATATACATATAACTTGATTATTCTGGAGAACTTGTATTTCCTTCGGGTTCATCTGCACATTGAGAATATCTCCAACTTCTTGGGCTCGAGGCTTTTGTGTAAGCTGGGGTAGCTGGTGTTATCTTTTGTTGTCATGGATCATTAGGATGGTGGAGTCCTAATACATTAATGTGAATTCTCAAAGAAAACCAGTAGCAGTTCCACAGAAAGTCGGCTATTATTATTTTTTGTTTCTTTTGTTTTTACGTTGAACAAAATCACTCCAGGACTAATTCTAGCTGTTACCTTAGCTGATGCCAATTCCTTTTCGATTCATGCAGCCACTTGCAAGTGCATATGGACTTGCTAAACACAGGGATGGTCGTTGGGAATGGGCAATTGCTCCTGGTGTTTCACCTTCTCCAAGATATCAGCATGCTGCAGTGGGTTTTATTTTGAACTCTTTCTTAAAATTGTTTATCTGTCACACTTGAACTCACCCCTTGGTAATTTTTGAACTTTGTAGGTTTTCGTTAATGCAAGACTCCATGTATCTGGAGGGGCACTTGGTGGTGGGCGAATGGTGGAAGACTCGTCAAGTATTGCAGGTACATGCTAGTTTTGGTGTGTAAAATGTGGAAGAACCCTGATAGTTTTCCCTGTACTGAGTAGGCTATTAGAAAAATGTGGTGCTATTTACTTTTTTAAGCTTTATGCTTAAGTTTTGATTTCTCAAGCTGTTCTAAGGTAATTTATCCTTCTGAAAATTGACTTGTGTTGATAGTCTTCAGAAAACGAAGTGGGAAAGATGGTATTATTGAGATGTACTCCCATGCTGGAGGAGAGAGAACATTTTGGTGTGGTGGTAGGGGGTAGGGGGTAGTCTTGTCTTAGTCTGTTTGCTGTATTAACTATTCACAATGGTCTGCATGTTGGCAACATCAAGCTAGATTTGATAAGATCTTGTTATATCTTTCTTTGATGTTATATATTACTTTTGAGCTGAGGAGTGCATTCGCTTAGGATTCAGTGACCTTTTTTATGGATGTGTTGTGTGAAGTTACTTTGCCTGTTAACATTCTCATGATAGGCCACTTACTGTTGTGCAACTGTGTTGGGAGGACTCAACTTTGTATTTGTCTTGCTGCTGGATGTCACTATTTGCTTCACCTGCAAAAAGCAATAATTGCTTGTTTTGCTTCCAGTATTGGATACAGCTGCTGGAGTTTGGTGTGACACAAAGTCTGTTGTCACTACTCCTAGAATAGGCGGATACAGTGCAGATGCTGCTGGTGGAGATGCTTCTGTTGAGTTAACGAGGCGCTGCAGACATGCAGCTGCTGCAGTCGGTGACTTAATTTTCATATATGGCGGTCTACGTGGCGGTGAGTCAGTGTCCATGTTCTAAAGATTTGGGTTGTATAAATTGCTTTGCCATATCGAGCCTTTTGTTTTCCGATGGCTTAATCTTCTCCATCTTTTTGTTTTTTTTTTCCCTGAAACCAACTCGAATATTTTATAGTATTTTCATTTTCCGACATTCTGTTTTGTCCCTCTTTTTGCAGTTCTTCTAATTCATATTTGTTTCTCCGTGATGTAAGCCTTGTTATGCTTTCAGGACCTTGTGATTATTTTATATGCTTTTTATCGATAGGTCTCCAAGTTCCTAGGAGTTTGAATGGGAAATTTCTATTTCCATCACTCATTTGACTCATGCCACCATTTTTTTTAATTAAAAAGGTTCGACGAACATTGTTGAACGGTTTGACGGTGTTCATCGAAGGGTTCAACAATGTTTGCCGAGCTCTTTTAATTAAAAAAAAAAAAATAGTGACGTAAGTTACTATAGTGGTGGAAATAGAAATTTCTGTTTGAATGGGCAAATTTTGCACTCCTAACCATGTTTATGCATGGAAATGGACCAACCCATTAACTTAAAGACACTTAATTGGTGCGCCGTAACTGCTTTATATAGGAAGCTTTGCCTGCCCCGTTGGTGATTCCACAAATTTCCTCCTTGTCCCTAATTTGCCCATTCCCTGCAATTCTTGCTAATAATTTGTTGCAGAACTTCTGCGAATTGAGTAGTAATTCAAGATTGATATTTCTACAGGAGTTCTGCTTGATGACTTGCTTTTTGCTGAAGATCTTGCTGCTGCCGAAACCACCACTGCAGCTTCACATGCTGCTGCAGCAGCTGCTGCTGCATCAAATGTACAAACCGGTAGATTACCTGATAGGTATGGATTAACTGAAGAAAGAACAAGAGAATCTACCCTGGAATCAGTTCCTGATGGTGCAGTTATTGTTGGAAGTCCTGTCGCCCCTCCTGCAAATGGTGATGTCTATGCTGATATAAACCATGAAAATGCTATGATCCAGGGTTCCAGGTTAGCTCACGTGTGAGTAATATTGTTTTGATGCTTGAGTGTTTCAGATGATGCTACTTCATTGGCCTTTGTTAAACTGTATAGAATGTTTGTGTGCAGAAGTAGTAAAGGTGTCGAGTATTTGGTTGAAGCCTCGACAGCCGAAGCAGAGGCTATTACTGCTGCATTAGCTGCTGCTAAAGCACGGCAACTGAATGGCAAAATTGAAGTTCCAGAAAGGGACTGCGGTGCAGAGGCAACCCCTAGTGGGAAACAGATATCAACTTTGATTAAACCTGATTCCGCTGCATCAAATAATATTCCACCAGCTGGTGTGAGGCTGCATCATCGTGCTGTCAGTATCTAAACTCCTCCTGTTGATAACTTTCACCTTTTTGAAGTCAACATTATGAATGATGTTTGTTTGGCTGTAAAAAAGATGGTATTGTGTTGGCTCAGTATTGGATGATGTCCTATAATGGTGTTTGCAGGTTGTAGTAGCTGCAGAAACAGGCGGAGCTTTGGGTGGCTTGGTCAGGCAGCTTTCAATCGATCAATTTGAAAATGAAGGCAGGCGTGTCAGCTATGGAACACCTGAAAGTGCTACTGCAGCTAGGAAATTGTTAGATCGCCAGATGTCCATCAACAGTGTCCCAAAAAAGGTAGATGATTTGA
The DNA here is from genome assembly GCA_028571145.1 of Dionaea muscipula. Taxonomy (NCBI): domain Eukaryota; kingdom Viridiplantae; phylum Streptophyta; class Magnoliopsida; order Caryophyllales; family Droseraceae; genus Dionaea; species Dionaea muscipula. The sequence continues at coordinate 8,628 of JAOWBR010156973.1, forward strand.
ATCGTCTGATGCTTTTACTGCTACGGACTTCCTAAACACATGCATAACCAACATTTATGTATGCTATGAGTGCATCAAATGTTTAATGTGCTCCTTGTTTTGGACATGTGGGAGCACAGTGAATGTTGATGTAGCCGTGCAAGAGCTGGATTTGAATGCATGTAAATTTTGTTCGTACAACATGGATAAAAATGGATGCATTGATCAGAACTGGATTTCTTTTAGTTTAGTATACTACAATCCCTGATGTTTGTTCCGTCATATGATTAGTTGAGTGCTATGTTAGTCTCCTCTCAGGGGTGGAGCCAGGGCCCTGAACTCAGTGGGATCAATTATTTAATTTTTGTCTTGTATTTTTTTGTCTATTTTTTTAATCAGTTTATGCATATTAAGTCTTTTAGAGAATTTTTTCTCTTTGTTTTCTTAATGATGGTCCTTACTCAAACAAATATGAAACTCTTAGGAATTTTCAAATATTTGAAATGGCAGGAAATGGAAGCAGATAATATTTTAAAGGGTTGAGAGTGAAATACAACTTAATATTGTAGGATTTATAGTTTATCAAATAAACATAGTATAGCTCTATTTATGTTCTCCAAGTGAGCTATATTCCATGATAAAATAGGGTTAAAGGTCATTGATAAAAGTCAAAATGAAAAATAAGGAAAAAAGAGAGCTTGTGTAGCATTTATTAAGCTCGACAAGAGAAAGCATTTAATAAGTGATCTCCCATTTTACTTAAACTTGGTCCCCGTGATTATAAATTCCAATATGTATATTCTTGCAAGCTTTAATTCTTTGTTTTTTTTTCTACGATTAATTCCTCTAATGATTATTATGACCCTTGAGTAACAGATATTTGGGGTGCAAATCAAGAATATCAAAGGAAATATCTCATAAATATATTTTATATCTAGGAAATTCACAGGGCAATTGCCCACCCTCCCTTCAATGTGGCTCCACCACTGTCTCCACTCAACCTTTAACCTACATTTACAAACTTGCTGGGATATTCACCTTCTTGTTTGATGCAGTTTTTATTCCACCTCATGATCTTTTACCAAGAGTTCAACTAACATCTTGATACAAACCTGACTACCATTTATTTTTATCTGTTGTCTGCTTTTAGCATCCCTTGCTTACTACTTTCTGAAATTTTCTGTTAGGTTATAGCTCATCTTCTAAAGCCCAGGGGTTGGAAGCCTCCAGTTCGCCGACAAATTTTCTTAGACTGTGGTGAGATAGCAGAGCTGTGTGACAGTGCTGAAAGGATTTTTTCAAGTGAACCAAGTGTACTTCAACTCAGGGCTCCCATTAAAATCTTTGGTGATTTGCATGGACAATTTGGAGATCTTATGCGTCTTTTTGATGAGTACGGTGCCCCATCAACAGCTGGAGATATTGCGTAAGCATTAATTGTGGGCATTGCTTCTCCCCTTCTTTTCTGATCCCAAACTGTGCTATTGCTTTGTGTTAGGGAGGAGGATAGCTTTTTCTCTCATATCTTGCATGAGTTCACGTTTGTTGAACTAATTCATTGTAAGATTTGCTCTTGCACTTCTCCTCATTAGGTTGCATAAGCAATCTAGACGACTTCTTTAGATGTTCATTCGTTTAGGTTATCTGAAAAGCTCAATGAGCAAATTAATAGTTTGTTTTTCATGGACAACTACTTTCGCTAAATGCTGTCAGTTCGAGAGTGAAAGTGGTGATGCCGTTGTTTTCATGGACAACTACTTTCGCTAAATGCTGTCTTTTTTCCCAGATTACATTTTTCTTTCTCGTATTAGAATGTGGTTTTTATTAGGTTTCGTTGCGTAGGAACATAAGTGAGTAGGATTCTCGTTCTGAGCTCTTCGCCAAGTGGAAAGTGCAGTAGAAATCAAATATAGTGTTGAATACAAAGTGAAGTCTGAGAAATGCTAGATCCATTCACTCTATCGGTAACCATCCTTAAGTGATGGTTATGTTTCCTTGGTTAAAAAATTGTATGGATGAAAATGACAAATATCATGTGGGAGTTATGTTCTCTGGTTGGAACTTGGGAGTTCTCGCATCCAGCTTGTTCTTGGTTTATCCGTGAAAATGAAAATATATTGCTCCTTGTAAAGCACCATTGATTGCAATATTTAGCAATATTTAGCTAGAGGAGTTCTGTCCTATACTTATTGTTTGCACAAATAATTGTAGGGTTGCTTTTTCCTCCACTCTTTATCTAGTGGCTTCTATGATTCTAATGCCAGTAACGGATTTCCAGGTATATTGATTATCTCTTCTTGGGAGACTATGTTGACCGGGGCCAGCATAGCTTGGAAACAATTATTCTCTTACTTGCTTTAAAGGTATAGATATTTCCCCGTTGCTTGCTGTCATAATGTAAATTTTGACATTAGTCTTCTTTTCTGTTGAGTTATTATGGACTAATTGACTTCCAAAATAATTATAGGTTGAGTATCCTGTCAATGTCCACTTAATCCGTGGGAATCACGAAGCTGCTGATATTAATGCCCTTTTTGGCTTCAGGATCGAGTGCATTGAGCGCATGGTATGGCATTACGTGTATCAAACTACCTTATGTTCTATTTCATTCAAGCACTATATTGTTAAATCCTGAGGTGTTGAACAGGGTGAAACAGATGGAATTTGGGCATGGCATAGGATAAACAGATTGTTCAATTGGCTTCCTTTGGCTGCTCTTATTGAGAAAAAAATTATCTGCATGCATGGTGGTATTGGACGATCAATTAACCATGTGGAGCAGATTGAGAGTATTCAGCGTCCAATTACAATGGAGGCAGGATCGGTTGTTCTTATGGATTTGTTGTGGTTAGTACTCAAATTTGTTGATCAAGGATTTATATAGCACTTAACATTGTTCATATGTATTATCTAGTAGATTGAATTTATATTACAGGTCCGATCCAACGGAAAATGACAGTGTTGAAGGATTGCGTCCAAATGCTAGGGGTCCAGGATTGGTAACATTTGGGGTGAGTTTGATTTGTTTTTGAAGGATAATGCAAAGGCTGGGCTGTGTATCTTTAATAGCCTACTCATTCCTATTCTTTTATAGGAAATGCACCATTGTTAAAATCTTGATCTCCGAATTAAACAAAAAAATTGGAAAATATTAATAGGGTTGTATGAATGCTGGTTCATCACTGTTCGCTGATGGAAACAAACTTGAGTTGCTTATGTCTATCCAGTATCCACCATTAGGGTTTGCTATTACTTGTTACTATATTTTCGGTATTTGCTTATGTAGTGATTCTGTGTCAATGTCCTTACACATTAATGCTTCTAAACATTGACATGAAGCGACATTTGGGTGAAAGTTGATAGGTGATCGTATGAATTTAAAAGAGAGTAACTGATCTGAAACAGTTGGTCCTTTGCCTGTTCTGTGAGTAGAAGTAGAAACATTAGAAAGCTTGTCAAGCGTTGTGTTTGGTTTAAAGCATTATGTTGGGTGTTGAGTGGTCTAACAATTATAGCTTGGGGATTATGGCTTTTCAAATTATACCATGTGTCTATAGGTGCTAAAAGTGGTAGCAATGCTAGTTTGATCAAGAATATAAATCGATTGGGGTGTAAGAATTGTAAAGTTATTCCGGGTGAATGTGTAGCCACACAACATCGGCTACTAGTGTTGGATGTAAGCTTCAAGAGTTGGAAGAGACAAAGGAATGTGCGGAAGGACAGGAGGATCCGGTGATGACAGCTAAACGGTGATAAAGCTTTGGATTTCCGACCGAACATGCTAGAGGCAGACGAATGGCAAATAGATGAAAAAGAAGAGGCAACTTCGATTTGGAACTATATGACTACATGTATAGAGAGGGCTGCTAAGGGAGTTCTTAGTGAATCACGAGGAGGGAGAGTCGATCTTAAGGAGGGTTGGTGTTTGGGGCCTAAGGTCCAAGATGTTGTTAGGTTGAAAAAAGAAAAGTTCAAGATATGATATTGAGTATGACAGACGTGGATCGTATAGAATGTGTGGTGGCCAAGAAGAGGACTCGTGCTGCAGTGGCCGAGCAAAATTTAATATTTACGAAGGACTCTATGCTAGCTTGGGCACGAGGGAAGGGGAGAAGGACATGTACC
>JAOWBR010156984.1:0-12730 GCA_028571145.1 Dionaea muscipula
TACTCCAATGGTATAAAACCTGAGAAACACTAGAAAATAGGCATAGATCATACCAAAATATGACAAAACATAGGACTTAGCCTAAGTAAAAGGTAAGGTAATGTAGCCATTTTCACGGCTACATCAGTGGCACCATGGCTTGGTGAGACCAAACAGCTCCGTGGCGTCAGGTTCTTCTCCAGAGAGTATCCTTTATTGAATGGAAGTTATGGCCTCACAGAATTTTGTCTTATGTTGAATGAGGGCAATGAACACTGGAGATGACAAGATTGAATCTCTGAATCTCAACTTAAGGATGATCATCGCCATGCTTCAGTAGAGCTAGTAAGCTTCATGGCGTCAGTTGTGTGGATTGAGAGATTCTAAACTCCTCTGGACATCACACTTGATGGGCGATCTTAGAAGGTTATTAGATATGTATTGGAAGTCTTGGCATCAGGATCAACCTTCTAGAATATTGATGACGCCATGTCCCTAACTTAGCTGCTTTTCCACCCTATGCTCTAGTGATGGCGTCAACTTGCCTTGATTTCTCCAAATAGTGCAAAACCTGAGAAATACTAGAAAAGAGGCATAGATCACACCATAACAAGATAAAACAAAGGACTTAGCAAATGAAAAAGGTAAGGTAATGTAGCTATTTCACAGCTACATCAACCATCATCTCCATCCTTATGGCTCTCGTCGAGATCCGATCTCGAGGAGGTTCATACGGACTTCTCGTACTACCAGGCCAAGGGTGGATCCCTCCTTCGGACCCAGAGACCAGCGATCGTAGGGGCACTACTAACCACGACTCCGAGTTAGTAAACAAATTGATGGCCCATGCAAGTTCTAGCCGCAAGGCTGGAGATGTTGGTTACCACGTTTGTCTATCACGACAGCGCATGGAGTGGCCATCTTCTCGCCTTCCCGACACTTGGGGGGTACGCTCTACCTGGCCAGGAATATAGTGGCCATGGTCGTTCGGCCAAAATTAGCTAAAACAAAACAAAAAAAAAATTTATTTTTTGTGACCTTTTCGGCCAAATTGTACAAAAATAAACAAACAAAAAAATGACAAAAAAGATATATCACATTGGCCGCATAGACAGAAGATTTATTTATTGGCCAACAAGTGGCTGTTTCTTGGGTTCAGCCAACAAAAAAATACAGAATATGTGATGGCCGCATGGAAAAAAAAGGCGGCTAATTTTAGGCCGCATTAGTAAATATGGCCATTCATCCAAATTTAAAAAAAAAAAACGGCCATAAAAAAACATATATTAAACAAATGGTGCATGAGAACGATGGTCTCCAAATGGTAAAAAAAATGACCGTTTGACGGCTAGGGCGAGACCAATGATTTACGACGAAGGCTTTATTTTAATTTGAGTGTGGTGCTCAATGCTAACTGAGCATTAATACACCACATTGGGGGGTATTGTTAACACGGCGTTTTAATAAAGTCTTCGCATGGGTTTAGACGAGGAAGTTTTTGGCGTAGGTGTTTGGACGATGGGCGTTCCCTGTTTCCTTGGACGATGGGCGTTGCCTGCTCCCTTCCTTGGACGATGGACTTGGAGCAGGACGGGCTGAGTAGGCCACATCACACACGTCTCGACATGGATGAATTGCTATATATGGTTGGGCTGCCTATTGATATATATGTTAATGTATATTCAAAAGCTGTCTATTAATATATATGTTAATGGATATATTAAAGTGAAGAAAAATGATGATAGTGACGTATGGTGAGTAACTTGGACAAGCAATGAAGCAAGCAGTGATTTGATATATTATATATTGATATATTATGTATGAGATTCTGGACGAAGGAGCTTTGGACGAGCAGCATGGGCGATGGGCGATCTTCAGCCTTCACATTGCACGCTCGGCCATCGCCCAACGGATGTTGTAGGCATACAGTTGCAAAGCAGTTGATAGCACGTCTAGGTGATGGCTTTGAGCAGTTGAAGGGCACATTTAAATAAGAATTGTAACCGTTTATTTTATCTATAAATAGCTCTCTGCGCCTCTAGTGTAAAGATAATTCAATCAATGAGAACAGACTTTACTACTTTTATCTTATCCTCTTAACCATAATTTAGGAGTAGCACTATCATAATTTAGGAGTAGTTTAATCTTAGCCTAATCAACCATCATCTCCATCCTTATGGCTCTCGTCGAGACCCGATCTCGAGGAGATTCATACGGACTTCTCGTACTATCAGGCCAAAGGTGGATCCCTCCTCCGGACCCAAAGACCGACGATCGCAGGGGCACTACTAGTCACGACTCCGAGGTAGTAAACAGCAATATCAATTAGAGAACGACATACAAGCTCTACAACAGAATAATGAGCATTCAGGAATTCTATTCAACCATGTCCTATCTTTAGGATCAGTTGGCTCTTACCGAATCCGACGAATTAAAGGCATTTGATGCTTATACTGCTCATAGGGAGCAACAACGATTAGTGTTGTTTTTAATGGCCCTTCGTAGTGATTTCAAAGGCCTTTAGGGTTCAACTTTACATCGTACCCCACTTCCAACTATTGATGTTGTAGTTAGTGAATAACTGGCTGAAGAGATACAATTGAAAACTTGTTCGGGCATTCTTTCTACTTCGACTCCTTCGATGTTGGCAGTGCCTTCTCGGAAGCAGAATACACCTCCCACCAGGATTGTCTGTGATGAGTGCACTTATTGTAAGCAGAAATAACATTGACAGGCTCAGTGTCCTAAGCCCAGAAATCAGAATCAACCACAACAGCAGTCTCGCATGTGGAAGACTTGTAATCAGTCGACATCTAATATTTCCAGGCCACCACTGTTTACTACAGCGGCAACAGCTTCATCAGATCCTTTATCCGATCGTAGTACTCTAGATGAGCAATTTCAGAGGTTCCTCTCTCTACAGCCACAAGCTATGTCTGCCACTTCTTCCGTTGGTCAGTCACCTCATGTCTCTTCAGGTATATCATCTTCTATATGAATATTGGATTCTGGTGCATCACATCATATGTCTCCAAATTCTTCATCTTTTACTTCTATGTCGCCTACGTCTTCTATTCCTATTATGACAGCTGATGGCACTCCTATGCCTTTAGTAGGAGTGGGCTCTGTGATCACTTCTAACTTATCTCTTCCTAATGTCTATCATATCCCGAAACTCTCGTTGAATCTTGCTTCTGTAGGTCAGTTATGTGATTCTGGTGCTTTAATCACATTTTCCTCGTCATGTTATTATGTGCAGGATTTGTAGTCTCAAAAGTTGATTGGGACAGGCCGTAGGCAAAGGGGATTGTATGTTCTGGATAAGTTATAGGTGTCGGTTGCTGCTGGTACGAATATTGATCTCTCTTCTTTTCGTCTGAGTCCTTCAAGTTTTTATTTATGGCATTCACGTCTTGGACATGTTTTATCTTCCCGTTTAAAATTTTTAGCAGAATGGGGTTACTAAAAGAAAACATAGGCACATTATCGAAACTGCTCGATCACTCTTATTATCTACATCTATTCCTAGTGTGTTTTGGGGTAAAGTTATTCTTACTATTGTGATCTTGATTAATACTATTTCATCTTCTCACATTTCAGATCTTTCACCTTTTGAAAAATTATATGGACATGCTCCAAATTATTCTTCTTTACGGCTTTTTGGTTGTACTTGTTACGTTCTATATCTTGTTTCGTTCTACTTCCTCATGTAGAAGTAACAAATTGTCCTCTACGTTAGTTATTTGCGTTTTTCTTGGTTATGGTGCAGGACAAAAGGGGTATAGGTGTTTCGATCCAGTTACACATAAACTTTATGTGTATCGTCATGTTGTCTTTCTTGAATATATACCCTTCTTTTCTATTCCATCCACTATGCATCACTTGACTAAATCTTTTTATTCGTGTTGATCCTTTTTTTGAGAATTCTAAAAGTCAGACATCCTCGATTCCTAGTCCCGCAATTCCTCCTTCATTCCCTCTCCATTACATGGGATGGACTCGTACTAATGTTTCTATAGGTACTACTAATGTTTCTACAGGTACTGACACATTGCTCATTGGGACACCTTCTCCTACTGCCCCTCAAGCACCGTATGAGATTGTGGATCCACCTCTGCATCACTCCACGTATTTGTAAGTCCATTCAACTACCTGATTTTGCTTATTCTTGTTATTTTTCATCCTTTACTTCATTTTTAGTGTCTATCCACAGTCACTCTGAGCCTTCTTCCTATAAAGAGGCAATTCTTGACCCACGTTGGCAACATGCTATGGATGAGGAATTATATACTTTACATAAAACAGATACCTGGATTTGGTTCTTCTACGTCTTAGTAAGATTGTTGTTGGTTATCGTTGGGTGTATGATGTAGCCGTGAAATGGCTACATTACCTTACCTTTTTCATATGCTAAGTCCTTTGTTTTATCTTGTTATGTTGTGATCTATGCCTCTTTTCTAGTATTTCTTAAGTTTTGCATTATTTGGAGAAATCAAGGCAAGTTGACGCCATCATTAAAGCAATGGGTGGAAAAGCAGCTAAGTTAGGGACATGGCGCTATCAACATTCTAGAAGGTTGATCCTGAAGCCAAGACTTCCAATACATATCTAATAACCTTCTAAGATGGCCCATCAAGTGTGATGTCCAGAGGAGTTCAGAATCTCTCAATCCACACAACTGACGCCATGAAGCTTAATAGCTCTACTGAAGCATGGCGACGATCATCCTTAAGTTGAGATTCAGAGATTCAATCTTGTCATCTCCAGTGTTCATGGCCCTCATTCAATATAAGACAACATTCTGTGAGGCCATAACTTCCATTCAATAAAGGATACTCTCTGGAAAAGAACCTGACGCCACGGAGCTGTTTGGTCTCACCAAGTCGTGGCACCACCTTACCCTAACTTGCTATTCAAGGATTCAACGTTGCTGATCCGGATGTCAATCATGTCTATTTGATCTACTGAAGCTATCCATGTGATCAAATCATTCATCGGATCCCTCAAACTTCCTGGAGGAAGAACCGTCGCCTCGACCTCAATGGCACTGGTTCCTATCTCTATAGCGGTGGCGACGGTTGACCTTAACTCCTTATCCAAGATTTGCACACGAAGCCCTGCATGATCTAAGGTCTTTTATGATGATTAAAAGATGAACCATGGTGTTCTATCTGATTTTGGAGACGTCCTTCTGAAGATAGATGACCTTGACGCCATGGCGACACTCAACTACTGCAAGATTATGACGAGGCCTATCTTTGCTTGACGCCACAGGGGTCGACGCCACAACTACTGTCACCCCGCCTTGCTGACCTGGCCAAGCAGTTGCATTTCAGTTCCAGATTTTCCTCCTACTTTCAAGCCTACTTTCAGGGGATCTTCTGGTTGAACTAAAGAGCGAATCTCTCAGAGGATAAGGATGAACCTGGATGCAATTACACCTCCTCGGAAGCCTATAAATAGCCTTCAAGCTGCAGCACTTCAATTCATCGAACTCCCACACGAGTACTCGAAACTACGCACTTGCCAAGACACCCTGTGAGAGAGGAGTGAACAAAGTGGTAGTGGCTATTTTAGTAGGAGTCGATCTACACTTGTTAAGACCACTGTGACAGAGTAGGATCAAATTTTGTAAATGATCCTTTGATCATCTTTGAACTTCATGTTCACCATTTTAATACAAGCATTTATTTTCTCGCAATTTACTGTCTTCCTTTACTCTTCCATTTCTCAAGAAAGCATTGCAATCGTATCCCTTGATAGCCGTGGATATAGTCTGATCACCTCCTAGGTTAATTCCGCGGAAGTCGGTTAGCGATCTTAAGGATCGATCCTACCTCACTGTTGACTCATAGTACTTGAGTTGGGTGTTGAGTGGCACTTATCGTGGGGGAATTGCACTTGAGAATTCACACTTTACATTACTGCACTTTACGTTTTCAGCATTTACCTTTCTTCGGAAACCACTTAAATTAATCACTTCACTGAATTAAGGATTACGGAATTAATATTTACTGTTACGGATAATTCCCTGTGGATCGATATTTTTTATTACTACCAACGAAGGCAGTACACTTGCTGCATTGCACCTACGTTCGGTCATCCTCCGCCTAAGCTGGGTATTCCAGTAGGTCAAATCACCTCAGTGGGAACAGTTGAGGAAGAGCTGGAGAGGAGGAAAAAGTTGAACCAGCAGCTGCATGATAGTTTGGCCAGAGCTCAGTCCAAGTAGAAGAGCTATGCCGACAAGCACCGGAGAGAGAAGGAATTCAAGGAAGGCGACATAGTCTTCCTCAAGCTGCAGCCCTATAGGCGGAATACTGTGGCGGTAAGAAAAAGCCTCAAGCTTGCCGCCAGGTATTTAGGGTCTTATAAGATACTCCGGAGAATAAGCAATGTTGCCTACGAGCTTGAATTACCACCCACTGCCCTCATTCACAATGTTTTCCATGTGTCACTGTTGAAAGGTTGTGTGGTGGCAGGGTGCACTTTAACCACAGAACCCCCTCTCCAGAATGGCGACGGCCAGATGATTGCTAAACCACAGGCCATGCTTAATCCGAGGGTCATCACCAGGAAGGGAAGAAAAGTATAACAACGTCTCATTCAGTGGGTGAATCTTGATCTGGAGGATGCCACATAGGAGGATGCCTCATTCATTTCCAAACAATTCCCTGACTACTCAGCTTGAGGATAAGCTGGCTCTGAAGGATGGGGGAGTTGTAGTATAATAATGCTCAGGGTGACACTTTTCCCTTTGCCCTGTGGCGGCAGACCCTGAAGACTCTGTGGCGGCTGCAGTGTATGATGGCGAGGGTCAGTGATTCCGGATAAACTAAGATTATTCCTTGGTGCCTTGATACACCGAACGTCTTCTTACACCCTTTTCATTATGTCTATGTGTTCACTTTGACCATTGGAGTCCAATTTGAAAAGATACGTGAGGTCGGCACCATGGCGTTAGCAGACTAACCATCGCCATAGTTGTCCAGGTGAGTTTGACGCCCTGCCTTTCTGAAGTCGATGCCACAGGTATTTTCAGTGCCACCAGTTGCACCTTCCCTACGTGCTTAGCTGGATTCTGTTGAGCTTATTGGAGAGAGGGTGTCAAAATAGTACAACTGAATTTGGATTATTACTGATCCCCTCTCGACACTTGGCAATTTTCTGAATTATTGTAATTTCCTTTTTTGACTGTAATTCAGCCTATATAAGGCTAACGACTGTAATTGTAAAGAATAAGTTGAATGAATTGAATTGAGATTTTAACCTAAAGTCTGATTCCTTCCTTTGTCTGCCTTCTCCCTTTGTCTGCTCCCTTTCCCCAATTTCCTTTTACTTTCTCCCAAGTCAATCTCACCTCGATTCGTCTGATTTCCCAGTCTCCTTCACTTCCTTCTCAATCTAAACTCTGTCAATCTCTCATCTTCCTTCACCAGAGCTTCTAGCTCATATCGATTACTGTTCTATTGCCCATTATACCACAACCCCTAGATCAATCTTTGCATCAAAGTGCTCAACAACAACATTGGCCACAGGTTTCCGCCACTCCGGGTTGAACGTGATACCAGGACCCCATACCCAGCACCAGCGTTTCCGGAAATTGTCAATCTTGGAAGATAAACCCACTAAGAAGACATTATTTGGCCTTGAAGAAAAAGAATACAGCCCATAGTCGTCATCTCGGGGCACCTTGACGATCTTGAAATAGGAGAAAAACATGGGAGCGTTGGGTGCAAAGCCATAATGGTGGCACAATGCTCCAAATGCAGCCATCAACAACCAGGAGTTTTGGGTCAATTGCGTGGGACTGATGCTGTATGTTGAAATAATGATCGTGTAGTATTCACAAAGTGGGAAATGCTGAACCAATGACAGAGTATCTACATAAATAACTATCTCCCCCGCCCGGATCTCATAAGGACGCTCGGAGGGATCGGGGGTGTGAAACACATAGCCCATACAACAGAAGTGCCCGACATAATAAGCTACCTCTGTGCGGGAAATAATAGATTGGTGGTCTGCCCTTTTAGAGTAGAGGCGGGCCGATGAGTTACTTGGTTGGTCGGAAGGTACAGTTGGCTTTGGCTTCAAACGAGTTCGATGTCTAACGACTTCGGTGTGAAGATTTGGAGGGGCTGGAGGAAGAGTACTTAGGGGTGAAATGATAGGAATGCCTCTAGGGATGTCTTCGGAGAGGTTTGCGTTGGAAGAAGCGGGATCGGTTGATATTTTGGGTTAAAACAGGAGAAAACACAAGATAATGGCTGAAAATGACCCTGCCCGGGTACCTTGGTCGGGAACCCTACTCGGGAGTCTTGCTCGGTGACCCTGCTCGGTGACCTTTCTCGAGACTATTCTCTTGGATAGCGCTTTGCCTCTGCTTTGAAGGAGAATGATGACTGAAGTGAGGGGTAGGGGTATTTAAAGGCACTACCCCTCGCCTGATCGGGATCCATGCCCGGGATCCTAGCCCGGGGTGCTTGCCCTGGTCCAGCCCTGACGACTTGCCCGAGCCCTGCTTAGATCCTTGCCCGGGTGCCTTGCCCGAGTCCACCGAGATTTATGCCCGAGTGCCTTGCCCGGGGTCCACCTAGATCCATGCCCGGGTACCTTGCCCTGGTCCTCTCAGATCCATGCCCGGGTGCCTTGCCCGGGTCCACCCAGGTCCATGCCCGGGTACCTTGCCCGGCTCCACCCAGATCCATGCCCGGGTCCACCCATGTCGATGCCCGTGTGCCATTCCTGGGTTCAGATCAGATTCTTTCCCGGGTGGCTTGCTCAAACTTAGATGATTTCAGCACTTGCCCTGTTGTCTCCTTCAGCCATCAACTCTTGACACATCAACACCATGTCCACAACGCTCCGAGAACATAAGGACGCACCTGAATTGTAACCAAACAACGTCAGCTATTTTCTCAGCACATAAAAGATCGAAGAAGATTTGGTTTCATCATCGGTCACCTTGTTCACTTCAGTTTGATTTCTTAACTTTACAGTCTGAATTGCATTCTCCGAAGTTGGGGGACTGATGATATACATGTATTTTTCCCTCGCTTACGTGTACAAGGAGACCGGACGGATCGACCGGGCATTTTGCCAGTTCTTGACTCTGCTCGGGAACCTTTCCCGGGGTGCCTTGCCCGGGGTTCCTTGCCCGGGTGTCTTGCTTGGATCGGCTCTACATCCTCATCATGAAATAGGCTCATTTAGACGACATTGCCCTGCTCGTGATCCATGCCCGGGATCCCTGGTCGGGTACCTTGATCGGGTCAAATGGAGAAGTCAACAATCGTCATCAACTCACATAAGTTCCCTTCCCGGGAACCTTGCCCGGATGCCCTGCCCGGGAACCCTGCTCGGGTGCCTTGCCCGACCAGGGTCTCTCTGGCAATTTTACCATCTTGCAAATGCCTATAAACAGCGGCACCCCTCCAAGGTTTCAGGTACGCGCATCTACCCTCTCATTTACCACTTTGGCCTTCCCATCACCCCCTAACTTGCACGGACCCCTGCTCGGGAACCCTGTCTGGTAACCTTGCCCGGCAACCCTGCTCGGACCAGCATGCCCGAGATTCCCAGTCCCAAGCCGACCCTGATCGGTGACCCTGCCCGGGTACCCTGTTCGGCTGCCTCTTGCTCGGGGGCTATCACCATCTTCCACACTTGCTGACTTAAGCATCGGAGTGGTCTCCCCGAGCTAACACCTCGAAATACCCTCTGACGGGTTTGTTCGTCTGTTTCAGGTCATCGCAGTCGCCCTTCCTCAACAACACACTCCTCCCCCGAGCCGACTAGATCATCTCCAAGCCGGACCTCTCGGACCTGTCCCCGGAACTTTGGTGATTACTCTTGGGATTTTTCCGGAAGTATCAAAATGTAAACTGGCCACGAATATATTCAACTCACACAACTAATAACAATCAGCTTTTACGTACATCTTTTCCTCTTTCTTTGCTTCTTTTTTTTCCTTTTTTTATTTGACTTTCCAAGTGGTAATTTTTTTTTTCCTCTTTTTAACTCCTCATTTTTTTGAGTTTTGTTCTTTTGTTCTTTTTTTTCCCCTCTTTTATTCACAAGTCACCAATCTTTCTACATAGAATCCCTGCATGATGAACAAACTTTAACAAGAAAGAAAACAACATATCTGCAGGCTAAGGAAATAATAGGGCATATGAGGAAATAATGGGTGATGAACAAGGCTCAAATGGGCACTGGCGATGTAAATGATCAAGAACAATATGAAATCTCAAATAATACAAGGAAAAATTGACTTTCATCATCTCCTGAGCATCCCTATTGTCTTACCACAAACCAAGCCCCAAAGGTCTTATTCATTTCACAAACACAATACATGTCAATCACTGTTCTATTATTTTGTGGCACTCACCATTTCATCACTCATGAAAATAAATTTGTGCTGAGAAATTCCTAGCAACACTTGCCAACCACCATCTTACCAAAAGACTTGGAAAGTGCATAAATAATTCCATAGAAATTCTAGCAAAACTAGCTCAAGATGATCAGATTCCTAGAGAAGATAACATATATAGAACCGTACTATTATAAGAACGTTCATACCACTTATCAATCCTAAATCTCATGAAAGCAAGCTAAAAAAGAACAAAGAAAAAGTCGGCAACACCATTTAACTCACTGGTGCATGCAAATTTTTCAAAGTCCACCCCCCCCAACTTAAAATCAACAATGCCCTCATTGAGAGAAAGGGAAAGAAAGCACTTGGGAAACAACATAGAAAAAGCGTCATGTGCAACACTACAGAAAGAAAAATAAGAGCACCTACAAAAGAGACAAACAAAGCAAAAGAAACAGAAATAACAGAAATAAAAGCAAAGAAATGGAAAAACTAAAATGAATCAGTGTTGGGCTGCATCCCAACTAGCCGTTTGTGTCGCTTCTTAAAATTGAGGACTTGTGGATCCTTCCAAAACAAGTTCAATGGACAAGAAAATAAATGAATAAACGTATTGAAAAGCAGAAGTCCATGAGAGAATTAACATACCAAGGGAAAATGCCCTTGAACCATAGGGTTGCAGAACAGAATCGTGGGGAATGAGCTTAAGGTCAACATTTGTGGAAACACAGACATGCTCGCTACCTCCCAAAGAAAATCCCTGAAGCTCTAAGTTATAATGCTCAGCATAGGTGTTGGTATCCCTCACCCCATGTAAAGTAAAACGTTCATCCACGACAACATTTAGAGACCCCAAAGTCCAATCTTCCATGTAATGGACTCGATGAACCAGAGTGGTCTCGATGGTTACCGAATCCGATTACACGGAAAATGGAACCCGACTGGAGTAGTCTCGACGGAAGAGTGAGAGGATAGAGGTGGAAGTTAAGTTCCCAGAGCTAGTCTCGACGGAAGAAGTTACTTCTATCAATAGAGCTACAGATATGGAAGCTACTGAGCTAAGGAAGATGATGACTAAGATAGAAATTAGGTTTTCAATTCATTGATGATGGTTGCTGATTACACTTTGAGACCTTATATAGGCTCAAATTAAGGTAATAAAAGGAAAATACATTTATTCCAGATTTAGCATGTGTCTGGGGACCAGAGAATATCATTCTGGCAGGTGATACGGCCTCTGACAGTCTCTCTCCAATCAGCCGCAACTGATTTTGTCTTCCTCCATGTGGGCAGTAGTCGTGGCGTTGGTAAGCCGGGGCAGCAAGGACTCAGGGCTGATATAGGGAAAAATTCCCCCTATGGACACATGGCCAAAGCGTCCGAGATTGGACCGTCCGGTCTGAGCGACTGAACCCGAGCCCTTGGTCAAACCCGGTCAACCACGACCAATCCGACCAAACCCATCCTGGATGATTCCCCACCTCGACACGATCGCGTAGGCGCAAACCGTTCATCGATCGAAGCTCAAACGAGCTCAAGGAGGCATTTTTACCATCATCTGCCTTGCCCGGCGGAAGCCCTGCCCGGGGTACGGACGTCCGATCGTCTATTTTGCCTATAAATAGGCGAGACCCCCCTCATTTTTATAGACGGACTCTCTCTCCTCTTTCCTGCTCGGGAAGCGTGCCCGGATCCCTGCTCGGGAGACCTGCCCGGAACGCTTGCCCGGGGCTGCCCGGACCTCTTTTCCTGCTCGGGGTACGGACGTCCGACTGGACGTCCGCTGCTTGCTCGGGGTCCGGACGTCGGAGGCTTGCCCTGCTCAGGACCTTCTCCCCGCTCGGGACCTTTCCCTAGCTCGTGGTCCGGACGTCCGCCACCTCCCTGCTTTCCTCTTTGTGCCCTTTTTCTTAGGCCCTTACTTAGAGGCTTCACCGGCAACTTGCCCCGGCCATCCTCGGCCATTTCCTGACTCGGCCTTGCCATCCCTCGGCCGTGCGCGAAGGCCCATTTGGCGATCCTCGCCCACTTAACCATCCTCGCTTGGTTGTTCTCTCTCTTTCCTGCATTCCTGCATCTCCTGGTTCTCCTCGCACGCAGAAGCTACCGGTCATCTTCTTCACTTGCTGACTTAGGCATCGGAGTGGTCTCCCCGGGGTCATTCCCTGAGGTACCCTCTTACCTGTTTGCTCTTGCCTTCTGAGGATCTCCACCGGTTGCTCTCTCTTGGAGCGCATCGGAATCACCTTCATCCTTTCATTCACTCCTCCCCCATGCCGATCAGGTCCACTTCGCCGGCCGGAGCCGCCTCATCCCGATCGGACCAGGACTTTGATGATCGCCTCTGGAGGGTCCTAGGTGCTGACCGCCCCCGGG
>JAOWBR010156995.1:0-21959 GCA_028571145.1 Dionaea muscipula
TATTTTTATATTTGATAAATTATATAGTAAGATATAAAAGAAAAATAAATTATGGATTGTATAATATTATGTGATGTAATGTGATGTGAAAGGGGAAAAAGAAGTAGTCAATGAGAGCCTTACTTTTGTCCACATAGGACAATCAAGAGATGGATAGATTTAAAATGTGTCTTACTTCCAGCATCAGAATATAACAAAGCTAGCATCAGAATATAACAAAGCTAGCAGAATACAACAAAGCATCATGATGTTATATATATAACATGATCCCAAAGCCATCTACATTCTTCAAGTCACATCTCAATGTGGGATAGTTGGTTTTAAATCGAGGAAACTTCTCAGGTATCTTCTTCTTCATAATATGCCATAGACACCACCTATGTCTCGAGTTAAGAAAAACTATCTCAATTGCATTTTGCATTGCCCGACACTGATCAGTGATGATGGCATTAGGGAGATGATTTAACATGCAGGACATCCAAGCCTTGAACAATCATACAAATGAATTAGTATCCTCATTTGTAATCAAACCACAACCGAAGAGAATGGATTGTCCGTCCGTGATGATTAATGCGCACAAATGGTGCAAAAGGCATATCAAATTTGTTCACATGTGGTGTCAAATGTGACTATATCGCCAAATTCCTTATACGCATTTCTGCTCCTCACATTAGCTCAAAACACATTCTTCAATCTATTTTCCTCATTGACAGCAATTGCATAGAAAAAATCCTTATTGTCTGCTTGTATTCTCTAAAAATACTCAAGCATCGACTGAGCATCCCCTCCCTTGAGCTTATGATGCTTGATAAGAAAACAGTGAAATAATTAGCATGAGATATACTAACAAACTTTCCTTATTGATTTTGCACTAGGAGTCTTTTTTTAATTTACCTAATAGCATCAACGTGATTTTGAGCATCCTTTTCTGAAAACTCCAGATTCTCAAACCCCACAGCCATAAGTTCCAAAGAAGCAAGTCATGCTCATCTTGATTCTTGCTCGACAATTGTTCTCAATATGTCTTTGAGCATGTGGTGGCAGAAATCAATTGCTCTTCAAATATTTCGTTGGTCGGATGTCCATCTCATGGTTATGCTCAAGAACAACAGAGGTCAACTTCCACTTGCGCCATCATATCTTTGCAAAGAAATGTTCATACTCGCTTTACAATCTGTTTTTGTAGGGAGGCTAGATTTGAGGGGATCCAACCCAACTTGTTTAGGCTTTCCACTCCGATAAAAACCAAAGGTTACATGGAATTTCACCCCTTCTTTATTCTTTGAGTTTTTTTTATCATTGCACCAGTAGTAAATGAGCGCCCACGTGGGCTGGCCCACCTCTACTATTCACAATACATGAGAGACGAAAAGAGTGCTCGGCAGAGCACTGTTCATCTTCATGTTTGTGGAAACCAAGTATAAGTGCACTATTACTCATCATGCTGGCAGAGAAAAAATGGAGGAAGCCTCCATTATAAATACCTGCCGATAATCATTGATAAAAAAAAAAAAAAAAAGGAAGAGCGCAAAACAAATTGCTAAATAGACAAAACATCAAGGTGAGGCATTTGAGTTGTGGACGTTCAACTGTAGTCCTTGTGATTCCGGTCTCTCACGTTTTGAAGAAGAGCCTGAAACATACGGTGTACGCTTCCGCAGATATATCTAAATTTGTACTATAAATAAATATATATACCGTATATCGATCCTACAATTATAAATGTATGCTACTATACTGGTTGACAAAAATTATTCGGGTGCCTATCTAAGTTTGTTCGCTTTCTAGGCCTTGGATTGGTTCACATTCGTTTCGGAAAACATGATAAAGTTCCAAAAGTGCAGTCATATATAATAACAAGATGAAGTCGCGTTTAGAACCAGAGTTTAAACTTTAACGTAACTATAAATATAAAGTTTGATAAAAGAAAAGTTAAGTTTCACATTTTGTGATGATTGGGATGTTGTCTCTTTTCTTCAGCGTTTAAATTTGCCTAAATGTCATTGCGTGCAATTCCTCTGATGCAACCGCTTTCCACTACACGTCTTTGCAGTGCACCGTTACGTAAACTAAACAAAGCCATGTATAGTTCTCACATGTTCTAGGGTGATGTTTGTTCTGCCTTGTAACATGGAAAGATTCTCTTGTGTCCCAACTCCAACTCTCCAATCATCAATCTATATGATATGATATAATATAATATTCACTGATAAATTAACTAACATGTTGGCCATGTTTCTTGCATAATTAAGCTTTGCATGTAATGCAAAACTAGGCTAATTATGTGATCTGGTGCACATGTCCTCAAAATAATACTCTGGCAAACAATATTCTCTCTCTCTCTCTCTCTCTCTATATATATATATCTAATCAGCAATGCTCAAAAGTAGAGGCTCAACATGGTGGTTGGTTAGGTGCAGCTGCAGCTCATTATATAAAATTCAAGAGATCATGAGATCAAATTAATTAAACAACGGAACCAAAAGGGTGTTTGATACTAACACTTTATCAAAATTATGTCATGATCTATACACGCGACAAACCGTTAGAAAGGTTAATTACAAGTTATATATTTCCTTATCGAGATTCCTTCTACGATGCATAAATCAGTTGACTTTAAGTAGAAGATTCCAAATTTGAAAAGTGAAATTTGATTTCTAAATTTAATGTGTATTTTACCGTGGGAAGGTGAGTACTTATTATAGCTAATTGCCCCTACCCACTTGCATGACAAATGTGTGCTTTGTCCTTACCGAAAACATGTCGGTAACCCTATGGAGAGTTTGGTCATTCAAGTGATTCTGTCAGCTCACCTCGGGTTGTGTGGGCCAAGGTGGAGTAACTCGCAGTAGATGATAGGAACAGTTGGTGTTTAATTAATCTTCTTAATAATGTAGGAAATGGAATTCCCCAACTGAAATGAATGTCTAAATTCATGAAAAAAGGAACTTACAGATCTAAATACAATATCCTCATACTTGAGAGAATGTTTGTTGCACTTAGAAGTTACTCCTTGGCATTAGCCAAGTTGAGGGGAATGAATAGCCTAATGAATCATTTGAGCATGCAGCTTTGGTGTCCGACACCCTTGCAAGTAATTTTACAAATATTAAATAAGTGATCGATTACACACAACTTCATCTTTCATTATGCTTCCCGTTACCCGGCTACCCCGTTATGTTCTGCAAAATGAGATCGCATCTTCTCGTTCCTCGCTCAGGACTAGTTCAATTCTCTATGTATACAAACATGTTATATAGGGAGGAGAAGAAGCAGTACAAGGGAGGAAAAGAAGTAGAAGCAGAAGAAGAAAGAACAAGGGAATTATTTCCTCCCATGTTCTGTTGTTGGAGGGACTTATGAATAAGTACACAAATTTTCCAGTCATTTCCTTGCAGAAAACCAGCTACTTGCAGTTCCTAAGATCCCATGTGCTCCTCATAATTTAAACTAATAATCACTCTCTAATTACCTTAACTGACAACTAGTATTCATAAAAATATATATATACACTAATCAATCTACTCTCCCAGTCTCTCCACAATCACAACACTTCCCACTAATCATATTCTTTCTCCTTCAGCTATAAGCTAACCACACACACTTCACCCATTTTCATCCATCCCTATATATATATATTCAGGAGATCCAAACTCACCAGATGATGAGCTAGCAAGAAAAAAGAAACTAATTTGTATGGAGTGAAAGGAGAATGACATGGACTTGGAATCCAAAGTCCTGTTGTTCTTCTTGTTCTGTTACATTGGCTGCTGTTCTTCAACAGTTAACGCAGCTGATCATGTTAGTGATGCATCCGTGTTGATATCAATAAAGGCGAACCTTATAGACCCGTTGGATCGTTTGAGAGATTGGAATTTGTCAAGCTATGAGGATGAGAGCAGTACTTTGGCTTATTGCAATTGGACTGGAGTGTTTTGCAACTCAAAGGGAGAAGTAGAGAAGCTCAATCTGTCCCACATGAATCTGAGTGGGCGGATACCACCGGATGACTTCCAACGGCTTAAAAGTCTGTCTTCCCTCAACTTGTGCTGCAATGGTTTCTCTTTGTTTCTGCCACAATCCATGGCTAACCTCTCGTGGCTCACGAGCTTGGACGTTAGCCAGAACAGCTTCGTGGGCAGTTTTCCCATTGGATTCGGGAATGCTGCTCGGCTTAAGTACCTCAACGCGTCTGCCAACAATTTCGTCGGGGATCTTCCTTATGATCTCGGCAATGCAACCATGCTCGAGACCTTAGACCTTCGGGGTAGCTTCCTCCAAGGGTCAATCCCAGCATCCTATAAAAGCTTGCAGAGGTTGAAGTTTCTCGGCCTATCAGGTAATAATCTCTCCGGTCACATACCAGCAGAGCTCGGAGAGCTTTCTTCTCTGGAGACTGTGATTCTCGGGTACAACGGATTTGATGGTCAGATCCCGGCTGAGTTTGGTGATCTCACCAACCTCAGGTATCTAGACTTGGCCATTGCTAATCTTGGTGGAGAAATCCCAGCTGAATTGGGAAGCCTAAGCCACCTCAACACGATCTTCTTGTACAGAAACAACTTTGAAGGTAAGATCCCACCAACAATCGGCAACCTTACCTCCTTGGAGCTCCTTGATTTCTCGGACAACATGTTATCTGGAGCCATCCCAGCTGAGATAGCTGGGTTGAAGAACTTGCAGCTATTAAACCTAATGTGCAACAAGCTTACTGGTCCAGTTCCATCTGGACTAGGACAGTTGGCTCAGCTACAGGTTCTTGAGCTTTGGAACAACACACTCTCAGGCCCTCTGCCTATTGACCTCGGAAAAAACGCGCCATTGCAGTGGCTCGACGTTTCATCTAATTCCCTCTCGGGTGCGATTCCTGACGGGCTTTGCAACCGAGGTAACCTCACCAAGCTCATTCTTTTCAACAATGCATTCTCCGGGACAGTTCCTATGAACTTGACCAAGTGTTCATCTCTGGTTAGAGTCCGTATGCAAAACAATCTCCTATCAGGGACCATACCCGTCGGCCTCGGGAAGCTCGGTGGACTAGAGAGGTTAGAATTGGCAGATAATAACCTCACCGGGGAATTCCCGGATGATCTTGCTTCCTCTCCATCCCTCTCTTTCATAGATCTTTCAAGGAACCATCTCCGATCATCTCTTCCAACCAGCATTCTTTCCATTCCAAACCTTCAAGCGTTGGTCGTGTCGAACAACGAGCTAGGAGGAGAAATTCCTGACCGATTCCAGGACTCTCCTTTCCTTTCTGTTCTGGACCTCTCATCCAACTATTTCACGGGAACCATCCCTGCAAGCATCTCTTCAAGTGAAAAACTTGTCACCTTGAACCTGAGTAACAACCGATTGACCGGATATATCCCGGACGGCATCGCCATGATGCCGACACTAGCCATCCTTGACCTGTCTAACAACTCGCTGACCGGTAAGATACCGGACCATTTTGGAAGCTCTCCGGCGTTAGAAACATTGAACGTTTCGTACAATAAGCTCTCAGGCCCTGTCCCCATAAATGGCATACTGAGGACTATAAACCCGAATGACCTGGTAGGAAATTCCGGCCTCTGTGGCGGCGTCCTTCCTCCGTGCTCAGGGAGCTTGCGGCCAAATGCACCTGCAGGAAACAGAAGCCTGATTCATATAATCATATCAGGATGGTTAATTGGTGGAATTTTGTTAGTTCTGGCGATTGGCATTTTTGTTTTTGGCTCTTGTAGTTTGTACAACAAGTACTACTGGTGCTCAAAATCAAACAGGAGCAGCAGCTGCTTTGAGTTTGACAAGAGCTTTGAGATGGGTTGTGGAGATTGGCCTTGGAGACTGATGGCGTTCCAGCGGCTCGGTTTTACCAGCAACGAGATTCTAGCTTGCATCAAGGAATCAAATGTCATCGGCATGGGGGCTACAGGCGTCGTCTACAAGGCTGAGCTGCCACTTTCCAACACAATCGTCGCGGTCAAGAAGCTATGGAGATCAAACACAAACAGTACGGGTGATATTGAGGAGGCCGGATTAAGCAGCATTGATGATCTCATCCGGGAGGTCGACCTCCTCGGAGAGTTGCGGCACAGAAACATAGTGAGGTTATTGGGATTCCTTCACAACGACAAGGATGCTATGATCGTGTACGAGTACATGGACAACGGGAACCTTGGAGAAGCATTACATTTCCATGCTGGGAAGCAGCTACTCGTGGACTGGGTCTCGAGGTATAATATAGCAATCGGTGTAGCTCAAGGCCTTGCTTACCTTCACCACGACTGCCACCCACCGGTGATCCATCGAGATGTCAAGTCCAGTAACATACTCCTCAATGCCAATCTTGAGCCCAGGATTGCTGATTTTGGATTGGCAAGAACGATGACCAAGAAGAATGAAACCGTAACCATGGTTGCTGGCTCTTATGGATATATTGCCCCTGGTGAGTGAGCTCCTGTATTAATTTGCCTTTTTTTTTTTTTTATGTCAATTGCATATATATATATATATATATCCCTGAATTATCATGTGGAACTTGCTTCATTGTAGAGTTTGGATACACGATGAAGGTGGATGAGAAGGTTGATATATACAGCTATGGAGTAGTTCTGCTTGAACTTGTAACTGGGAAACGGCCACTGGATCCAGGTTTTGGAGAATCAACAGATGTTGTCGAATGGATACGAAACAAGATTCGTAGTAATCGACCGTTGGAAAGGGTGCTAGATCCTAGTCTGTGTGGAGACTGCAAGTATGTTCAAGAAGAGATGCTATTAGTACTAAGGATCGCGCTTCTTTGTACCGCAAAGCTGCCAAGGGATAGACCTTCCATGAGAGATGTGATTACAATGCTCGGAGAAGCTAAGCCTCGGAGGAAAAATGAAAGCACAGCACACAAAGAAGATAAGCTCAAACCCGTGTTCAGCACATCACCTGTAAATTAACGGGCTGTTACTTATAACTGAGAAGATTCTTACATATATTCTTCAATTCTCTTCTGTCCAATTTGTGTAATATTATCATCTGTACAAGATCAATGGTATATCAAAAATGAGTCGTGTCACCTCATCTTATCTTTGCAACTAATCTTTCAACTTCAAGTTGGTCCGTGAGGTCCCCTTTGACCGAAAAAGATTGTCAAAACTAGAGGCCGGGCCACATAATACGATTTGACTAAAACTCTTCCAATTTTGAATCCATAATCCATTCAGCAGAAACTAAGTTCAAGGTGGTTTGTTTTTGCTGAGCAAAATAGCATGTTTGATATTGGCAATATCCTTGACCCGGAGCAGCTTCTACATCAATGTCCGGGACTCCGTAAATTGTAAACTTCTTTACATAGGTGTAAGTAAAATGTAACAACAGAAAACAAACTTGCATCACTCTTTTTGCAAGAAAACATACAGGAGCAGAAGCTATTGAGCTTTAGACCACTTGAACAAGGCGGCCATAAGCACTTCAATAGCAGCACAAAACCTCAAACGATTAGTCGAGTTCCCAATCATTTCACATATAAAAACCAAAACAACTTGCAGCTTTATGCAACCCATATTTACAGCAATCATTTCACAAAGGCAAGCGCAAGGAGTATGTTGGCATGCAGGACTTGGATAAACCAAAACTTGTGGGTGTAAAGCAAAAATGAAAAGAAATCAGATACTCGAGCGGTATTCTGATGTTTCCTTTCCCACATTTGATTTCTGAACCAAACGATAGTGTTTACAGAGGTCTGGACCTTTGCTTTGCACACCACTCTTCAGATGTTGGAGCTACAAAATGAAAAATCAACCGTTTCGGAGGAATTACATTTGAAGGAGAAAGGGACAAAAAGACGGCTTATATAATAAGCAAACAAGACGAGGGTGTGATCCATTTACCGAGCCCTTTAGCTTCAAATCTCTTCATAATTCGCAGTCTCTTCACTGAGCTGAGGAACATGCTGAAAACAGCAACATGGTCCATGGAAACGTTAAATGATGGAACTGAAAAGAGCCTCAAAAAAAGGACCTTAAAACTATTTAGCCATCTTGTGACAAAATATAAGTTCATATGGAACTTGAATGCTAGGTTTCTTCCCTCCCCGAAAATTCCTTGTATCCTTCCAAGCTACAAAACCGTTCAAAAAGTGACCAGTGGGTGGAACCGCAGATGATGCAGTCCCCTACTGATCGTGCCGACATTGCACATTAGAGATGCCAAACACAATACAATACATGAATATGGTAGCAGCAACATTAAAGAGCCTAGGGTTTCAAGCCTGAGGTTACATAGTTTTTTCTTTTTGTTTTTGATGCTGGCCGTTCACAAAATCATATCAAGCCACGAGGCTTTTCTTGAAGCAATCTAGTGATGGTTGGCACATCTAAAAAATGCAGGCAAAATGATACGATGGCAACAAATGATGCATGGTGATAGTGAATCTTATAAAATATATTAAGTTTATTGTTAGGATCAGATGCTAGCGGAAGCCAAGTGCATCGTGAAATTACAAAGAGAGTGGAATTTTCTTGAAGCATTTTGTCAATCCTTGATGTGCAAAAAATAAAAGAGAGAAGAGATATGGCACGGAAAACCCAAAATGGGAAAAACCATGAGAAGAGTAGAGTTAATCCACTAATGAATCCAAGAGAGAATACAAAGGAGAACTCAAATCACAAATCTCAAATAGAGCTCCAAAGAACAAACCTCTCTTCTATAATCCCTAAATCACAAAACTCTCAAAATTTGACTCACTCAATGACTCTCCCTATAATCCCTAAATGTAATACCCATTGTATAGTGGGTACTAGATACCAAAAGGTCCAAAACTACCATAAATTCCTCAAAACAAAACATATAATAAGGGCATTTTAGGAGTACACATAATGAAGAGCAAATCCGTGCAAAAGAGGCAGTGGCGAACAGGTGCACAGAACAGGGTACATTATTTTCCCTTCTCTTCAAACTTTCCTTGTTTCATAGCCTTTGGCATCAAACTACACGGTACATAATAATACTATTCTGTTAGTTGCATTCATTTTGTTGGTGACAAGAAAAATCAATGGCCCGAATTAAGAGCGACATATCAAAGCATACATGTACATTATGAGTTGAAAGAAGCATACCCCCAGGGAACATCTCCAACAAGCATCCAATCTCCATCTTTATCTTCATAAGTGAGCACATAATCTGATGATCCATCCAACAGCTTTGGAACTCTCATTGCTCTCAATGAAACACTACTCACCTCTCCATTTGATTCTGGCAAAGTGAATGCTTAAGTCACACGTTATTGAAATTAATCTGTTAAACATAATGACCTGCTTCGATTGAGGTTAAATGGTGGAAAACATAGGGGAAGAGAATGATTCAGCTTGTTAAATGAAAAAATAGAGGTGGTGAAGGGTGGACAATAGTGGTAAACTTCTTAACAACTTCACCATAAATTCTTAACTACCGATTTGGTGGGGAATGAAGGGAAGGATGATTTTAAAATTTCACCATCAAATCCCAAACAAGGTAAATTTTCTTTCCTTTCCCTCCCTCCCCTCCTGTCCCTTTCCCTCAATCCAAAACAAAAGAGAAACCTCTCAGGAACAAAGCAAAAGCTAATTAGAACAACTACCACTTTATTACTCAGGGTTTTGTATTGCAATAGATTTCACAGTAAGGTTTCAAGAAAACCGTTTTCAACTCTCTGATCTAGAAAACATTGTTCCATCCTTTTCCAGTAAGAGGGGGATCGAGACTGACAATTCACTGATAAGCCAGACCAAGTGACAGCCCTATTTGAGGGTCTCTTGACTATGCCTCTCATCCACCATTTATTCACCACTACATCAATATGCTGATCAAAGCGGGAACCATATTTCATGTAAAGCAATTCTAACCTATACGACAATAGCCGACTCCTATATTGAAGACAAACATGGACATTGTAAAACAGTAGAATCAGTAACTGCAGCAGGGACTCACTCAAAGTATCAAATATTTTGTTGGGTATAGTGAACATATCCTCCAAAGTCAGGGCCATGGACTCATAGCCTGAATGTGCACTGAGATCGACCTTCCTTCCTATGCCAATTCCATCCATCGTCACCTTCACAAACAAGGTGCCTCTAAGGTGACCTCTTTGCATAGGATGAGCATCACTCTTGTCCCTACTCCTAGCACCATGGCTGTAAACAGCACCATTGCCCTTGCTTTTGTCAGTAGTTGAGCTCAACTCCCCAGTAGCAACTGACTTTGCTTGGTTAGCCAAGCTATTCATCCTGTAGGACCTTATAGGAGGCCAGCCCACCACTTGACTGCTCTCAAAACAAAGCATTAAATCAGCTATCAAGAAACTAAGGGAGAGAAAAAAAAAAACATAGATCAAAACAAAGAAAAAACAAGAAAAAATAGCAAAGAAACAATTCAAGCAAAAATCGATTTCAGTCATTCTCCTCTAGGATTAGAACAAGACCAGTCACTATTCAGAAATTGATCCTCTGGGCCTTCAGGTACAAAAAAGCCCTTATTTCATTCGGATCATAATACACTTACAATAAAAAATTACAACAATAATTTACAACATCATCTACACCATTTATCTTCATCATCTACCTCATTCATCAATCTTCATCAACCTTTATTCATAATCCTAAAAAAATTCAACAGTTCTGATTTTGTTATAACAGTTACAGCAATAAAAATTGTTGTAAGCATATCATTTTCGATTTCATAACATATAGAGGCAAATCACCACCAAAAAGTTTGAAGTCATACAGATTTTGCCAAGATGAATACTAGCAAGAGACACATCTTGACCGTCTCTTGAAAGCTTTATTCATTGACTAACTATTAATGGATTTCATGTCAATTTGTGATAATAATGACAATATAATACAAACCAATCGGTTCACAAGAGACTGTTGAAAAGAATGTGGTTAGCATCTTCTTATCACAAAGGCTAATCAGAAGTTGAAAAACAACACAACACCCAAATGATAAATTGGAATGAGGGCTAATCAGTCGATGAAAGTTTAACACAAGGGTTACAGCCCCAATTAACAGGACATCAATCAAAGCAAGCAGGCAGGAATCAAAACTAACTACACTAAAGAACATACCTAACCGCAGGAGGAGAGGTGACAGAATCAGCAGTTCTCTTGGTACCAGCAGAAAAAAGATTAGCATTTTTATGATTGTTATCAGCTCTAACACCAGAGGAGGATGAGGAAGCAGATGAAGAAGGAGAAGATGCAGCCAATGGCCTTGAAACTTTTGAAGGCAAGTCCTTAGCAGTCAGAATCCTAGGAACCTGCTGCTTGCCCACCCCACCACCCTTTTTGAAATTCAAACAGGCACCACCACCAAGACCCAAACCAAGGTCCAATTCTAGTTCAGTCCCATCTGGGTACGGAGATACCTCCACAAAAGGCATGCCCATGTCGTTGCTCTCTTGCTGCTCCTCCACCATCACCATCACCTCCTCCTCCTCTTCCTCCTCTTCCACAGTTGACACTGACCCTCCACTCGTCGGTCCACCACTTGAACCACCAGCAGCCACCACACCCACAATCTTTTCCATCAGAATTGCTTCCTAACAGAGGAAAAGTGTGTGTAAATTAGGGGGTAGGGGGGGGGAGAGGAAGGAAGAAGGATGTGCTTGCTTGGTTGAGTGAGAAATGGGATTGGGGGAAAAGGGAAGGAGGAATCGAGTAGGTGTAATGGAGGTGGTAGTGGCCGGTTGGTGGAGGCAAGGGAGTAAAGGAAGGTGGGCCCACATGTCTGCTAATATGTATCCCCCCTCAACATCAATTGAATTAGTGTTTTTTTTCCTTTTTTATTTTTGTTTCTGGTAATTTTTAAATCCTAAACTACAAAATATTTTTATTATTGAATTAGTGTGATGTGCTCTTATTTTTCTTTTGTCAAAAAATTTTGTTCAATTTAATAATTTATACTCTGTTGCAAGTTGCATCCGTGTATAGGAAATTCTTTCAAAATTGACCATTTGTCCCTTTGAATCAGAACCCAATCACAATAGAATGAAGTCAAAGTCGCGCTGAGATGACGACGACGATAATTTTCTGTTTATAATTATAAACAATTAAAGGTATAAATAAAATCCTTTTCAAAAATTTATGATATATATAATTCAAAACCCACTAGGCGGGTTTCGAATTCCCATTATTTTTTTTAAAATGGAATGCCGGAATGGTGAACCAAACCAAATGATTGGGATTGGTCCTCCTAACTCCTTTCGTTCTCTTACTGTAGCGAATTACAAATATACAATAGCTATTTCACGGATTTCCCAACACAAAGAGAGTTTCCTCCAAAAAAAGCTGACAGCAATCCAAACAACCAAGGTCGATGTCTCGATGATAATGATCAATCCACTCCCTCCAATTTTAGCTATAGCTACTGTATGCATTCCGCCCCACCTTGCTGGCCTCAATATTGAGTAAGGATACATGCATAATATTCCTACACATCATCTACAACATTCATTTTACGAACCCAAAAAAATTTAACAATTTTGCACAACAAAAAACACAACAGATTTTTATTACGCACCAATCATTTCTGCTCAATATTAGCTAGTTAAATTTTCGCATAGAATATTGGATCATGTGCATGTTCTTTGTAGAATAGATTATTTTGCCTCTTGCATCCCGATAGCAATACATGACGTGACATGAGGCACCGACTGCTTACCTGCAAGTATTTGCTATCGAAAAATTGCCACATAATCCTTCACTAAAAGTAGAATAAAATGAATGCAAGGGGCAAACAATACAAGCAAACTAACAAAGGGATAGTACACAAATATTGTATGGATCAAATTGTAGGCAGTGTTATTCTGATCATTTTCCTCTCATGGGATCACCCTCGAATTATATATACCAGGTATGTAAAATAGTAGTAGTTACAAGGCAAGTTCGAAAGAGAACATGGACAAAAAAGACATGATACCTATAACTCGGTCTTAATTTTGCCATCCCCGTTAGGCAAGGTAGCTTGAATTTGACCAAGCCGCTTTGTTTCCTGCATGAATCAAATGAATTTCGGTGAAAAGATAAAATCCAATTCAAGAAAACACACCAAAAAAAAGAAAGAAAGGAATTCCTCTTAGAGACTTGTCTTTGCTAACTTCAATTTGCATGTGATACATGAATAAATGAGGATTTATAAACACAATAAGTATGATATTCACAACACAAACAACAATAGACAAATTTTCCCTGATCCAAACAACACAACTTATGCCCAGGTCTACCAGAAACAAAGAAATCAGCAGAAGCGTGTGAGCACTTACAGCAGCAGATGAAGAACGTATCTCCCTATATGTTTCTACTTCATTGGGAAAGGCCAGCTCAAGTTCATCCAAGAGATGTTTGCGCAAACCCTGAACACCATTAAGATAAACAAAATTGTTCTCAATCTTGTTTCATCAGAGTAGCAACAGCTTCTGCCAGGAAAGGGTAATGGAACAAACAATCTCCGGGGAAGGGGTTATGGAAGGTATAGCACCTACATAGGAAGTAAAACGAGAACAATGAACAATAAACACGGGCTACTTAAGAAGCTGAAATTTGACATAAGATGGAACTAGGCCCTGCATGTGACCAGATACTTTATTTTGGCTGCTCCAAATATATTATAAAAAAGAAAAAAATAATTACAAATCTATTCACCTAGGCTCTGTTTGATAACTGAGTTAATGGGGTAGGATAGGATTTTAATCCCACCAAAAATCAAACTCTTTATTTGATTCTATAAAAACAACACAGCATTATATTACCAAAGGACTACAATCCTCTTCCAGACCGGTATTGCTAATACCTGGTGAACCAGGTATTAATAATCCTAACCCAATCTAAAACAAATAAAATTAAATAACCATCCTTCATATTTTATTAATAATAGAATATACTACTTCAATCTCAATGGTCTGATTCTCTTCACCATTTTCACCATTGTTTATGTTCTCATCTCCACCCTGCTGCTGGATTTTGCCAGCCACCATTGTGCCGTCCTAAGCCGAAGCCGATAGGCAACTTCTACAATTTTGTAATGCATTGTTCGAAATCAAGTTTGAAGATGCATGATATTTCTGGAATGTTGAAACCCTAGACCCTTGAATGAGAAGAAAAACAAATGGAATTTCGTTGTTTCTAGATTTTCCATTTGCAGCATTGTTGAATTTCGTTGTTGATTTTCCATTTTCCATTTGTTGATTTCATTGAGAAAAAAAATAAATTGTTGATTTTCATTGATTTTTGTTGATTTTCGTTGAGAAGAAAAAATGAGAGTGTGGGGAAAAATCAGTATTTGGTTCTAGAAGAAAAAACAAATTGTTGATTTTCAGTTGGTTGCTCCTTCTTTGCTTAGTATGTTATACAGTTTTCTATCATGGGAGCATGAAGAATGGTTTTGCTTGATATGTTATATTGTTCTTACCATCCTTGAGTACATGAGTAATTATTGTTGATTGTTGTATAGATGGAGAATTTTGGCGAGGAAGATGAAAGAATGGAACTCATGCATGCATTTGTAGCACTACAACATCATGTGGCCGCTTTAAACTACGCATGTGCTTCAAGTATTGTGTCTATACATGCTATTTTGAAAAACCATGAACCTTATAAGTTGCCAATTGTTAGGTTCCTACACCCTTTTCGAGCCCAACTAGACCGTTTAAATAGATTGGTTAGAAACAGTGACATTGGCTGTAAGGACCAACTCAGAATGGATAGATGCAGTTTCTTTCAACTATGCCTGATGATAAGGGATGTAGGTTTAACAGATTCGAAGTATGTCATATTGGAGGAGAAGGTAGCAATGTTTTTGGGGGTCCTTGCACATCATAAAAAGAATTAGGTTGTCAAGTTTTATTTTTTGAGAAGTGGTCAAACAGTTAGTAGGTACTTTAATGATGTTCTGAAGGTTGTGTTACGCCTCCAAGGTATTCTCCTTAAGACACCAGAGCCTATTCCGACCGATTATCCTGATGAGAGGTGGATGTGGTTACAGGTATTTGTATAAAAGATATAGTCAATGTGAAGTTAAATATTAAATGTTAGAGTGTGCTTTATTAAATTATATTTTTGCTATTATAGAATTGCCTTGGAGCAGCCGATGGGACCTATATTCAGGTTTGTGTTGCAGCTATTGATAAGCTAAGATACAGAACTAGAAAGGATGAAATTGCTACTAATGTTTTGGGAGGCCACTGAGCAAGATTTCTACTCTCCTGTCATGCATACAGGTATCGACATTGGTATTGATATGAGCTTCTTCATGCCTGAAGACCACAACACTCCTCAGCCTACTACCCCTCCTCTCTCTATTGCCCCTTCTGTTGCACCTCCTCCCTCTACTGCCCCTTCGGTTGCACCTCCTCCCTCATCTACTCATGTGGGAAAAAAAAGAGCAAGGGAAAATGATGATATATCGAAGGGGCTTACTGAAATGTCTTCAGCCTTTCAGGATGCATTTCAAGACAACAACAAAATAATGGCTGATATAGCCCAAAGGATAGGCTATCAACAAGACTTGTCCAATGCTAGAAAGCAAGTGAATGATGCATTGAAAAGCTTGCCACTTACTATGCACGATAAGTTGAAGACTGCATCTTTGATTGTAAAAAATCCGCAACACGTGGATTTGTTCTTTAACCTATGTGAAGATAACGAGATGTTGGTGTGGGTGAACATGCTCTTGGAAGGGTTTATCTAGAAAGGTGTCAGTTTGGTTAGTTTTTTGGATTCAGATTTTGGGGTACAGTTTTTTGGTATATATAGCTTTTTGGGCATCAAAATACAAATGTATGTTGTAAATAGTAACTGAAAATTTGACAATTGATGCATGGTAAGTTTATGGAGCTGTAGCTGGATGTAGGCAAAATTTGTACATTTTGATGCATGGTTTCCTTTTTGGTATGTATGCTGTAATATATGCTAAACTTCTATATGTAGAAGTATGTTTGTTGTACTTGTGGATCTAATGTATGTTGTAATATATGTGGATAGGTATTTGTGTATCAATATTGTTGATTTGTGTATCAACATTGTCGATATATGCATTACAGGTTGAAATTTTTGTATCAATATTGTTTGTATACTATGAAATTGGAAGTTGAAATTTGTGTATATTTTATCTAATTTTTTTTGTTGTATAATTTATTATTATCAAAATAGATATAACTTTTTTCTCAAAGGGCATAATGGTAAAATATTACTTTAATCCTATCCTTTGATATTGCAATCAAACATGGATTTAATATTAGTAATCCTAATCCCATGATTTAATCCTAACATAATCAAACACTATCTTAGAATTACAATCCTCCATATCAATCCCATCTTTTTATTAATCCTATTCCAATCTCATCTCATTACTAATCCTATCTAATCCAACACAGTTATCAAACGGGGCTCTAAAGAACTTAAGGAAGAGAAAAATATATTAGTAGGTGGTCGAAGAAAAACGTTTTGACAAAAAACAATCTCTCCTACCGGTGTGTACCATCAAATTCTCAGAACTGCTTCTCTTACATATGGTATACCTCTTTACAAATAGATTCCATTGTTCCATTGTTTTTTTTTTTTTAATTCTTTTTTTATAAACTGATTGTGTTGACTTGACTCTTGAGTCACAACAAAACAACTTACCAACTAATCATAAGCCCAAGGAGTAAAGGTAGGAGGCCAGCAACAATTAAATCTACACCAAGTAACTAATTTCACCAACTAAAAACAATCTAAATAAATCTTAAAACTCATATCTCTCAACATATGATCCTCGAGTCAACATTCTTAAAGTATTTACTTGAGCAAACCAGCTGCCTGGTTTCTCCATGTCAATACTTTTAGATATTCAAAGAATAATCTCATCATCATCACGACCTCTTTCCAGGTCGGCCATACGTATACCCGTAGAATAATCTAATAAATTGAATTGGAGCATAGACAGCCTCGAAACAACATTTATAGACTTTGACATCTTTCTTGAAATAGCAAAGTTGCAATTCATTTGCTAATCTACCATTAGACTACCGCGACTAGATAAGGCATTGCTGATCATCATCACTGCCACAACTGTAGGGTCTCATTGTACATATTTAGTATTTCACATCAACAATTTCTACCAACCAACATGTTACTCTACAATAAATTTTCCCTAGGAGCCAACAGTGTCAACTATGTCACCTCTCTAACCAACCAACTTTTTTGTTTTCTCAACAGAGTGGAAGGAGTTTGGGAGAATTTGGGAAGAGGAAAAGCTCCTGAGTTGCAGAAAAGCTTTCAATGTAGCGGACAGAAGTACGTGGATGAGAAACTTATTAGACTATAATTTAAATGTAGGATGTGCATGTACAACAATGAATAGGAGATTGATTCCCTATGTCTCCCTTTATAGGCACAAACTATGCCTAGAACGGAGTAGGTACACCTAGTTAGCAAAAACATTTTCATATGCGACCTAGCTTTACATGCAACCTAGGCAAATGCCTAGTAAGACCAATCACTATGCTACTAATTGTTAGTCATAACTGATCCGGAAGTGCCAAGTGGAAGGGTCTTCGCTCAACAGATAAAAGTTAGTCTAGGGATAATAGGTTGATCTTCCCCAAGAGTTCACATCGATGTGAAGGTTTGGCACCTCAATGTCCGTGAACCCCACAGCTTTGAAGAAATATAGTCTTGTTGGTCCACTAAGTATTCCTGCACATTCAGGCCTTGTGTCTTTTCTGTAGGTTATGTTCAAAGGTCTCCTTCTGGCATCTCAACCACTAGAAGTTACGTGTCATGTTAGGCTGTTAAAACCATAAATTTTCCGATTCATCGACCTCAGTTGCCAATACCATTGGTACCCCAAATGAGACATCTCATTTCCGTAGCTTATGTAACAGTTTTCCTGCATCTCAGATTTGCTCTTCTCTTTCATATCCTATAGGAAGATCTGTAATGAATAGTCGCTTCTAATCAATGACAAAGTAAGATTTCACAGCCTTAAAGGCGTATTTGCAGCAGTTTTAGAAGTTTCAATTCTTGTGATAATTGTTCAGTTATAAGATGCTTCTTGTCATGCTCTAGATCTGTGATTCTACTTAATTCGTTGTCAGAATACCAGATTTCATATGGATGGAGAACCTGGAGTCTTCAACTGCAATGTTAGGAGCTTACACAGATTGATTCTCACAAACCAAGGCTCTCAAAAACTCAAAAAGAAAAGAATCTAGAAAGGAGAAGCTCAATTTAGCTATCTCAATGTATAACAAGAATGAATCAGTTTTTGAAGGAATATTAAGAGCTATTTATAGGCTGTACATGCTCAACAACGTCCTCTGATTCAACGATGATCACAAGTCTGCTATAAGGCTAATTGAAGCTAACAACTTGCAACAACAAACATCAAGTAAAATCAAGCTAACTAGTTCTCTACTTTCTTGAGCATCAGATTTCCATAGGAACTTTAACACCTAATTCTAACCACTCGGACAGGTATAACCCATAACAATCTCACAAGAAGTCAAGAATCAGGTGCAAGGTCTGCCAGACAATCTTGCATCCTCAAGTTCAAAATAGGCATGATAATTGAGTAATCTACCGCAAAACTCCTTAACCAAGTCGGTTCAAGGTCCTGTGATCATCTGGACATGTATAATCAACTCCAAAGATCATAAAAATCCTACACCATATGCCTGCTAAGATACCGGGATCATAACCTCCTGAACATAAACCAAAACCTCTCCTAGCTAATTCCACTTATCTATTAAACCTCATCAACATCTAGCTATTCCAATTGCTACAGACTGCAGCTGCTTCTATTGCCTTAGGAACCTACCACCTATGAACTATTGCAGTACCAATAAAAGAAAATTTCCTATTTCACGTAATCCAATTGTATTCTACTCAAAAAGTTGGATACTTGGAACAGAGAATTTTGTGCCACATTACTGAGCATTACCTTGATGATCATGGGTATTCTTATCAATTGTTCAGGGGATAAAATCTAGAGAATAATTTTTTTAACTATTATCTATCCAATTTCCTCTACTTGCACATATATTATTGATGTTAAACGTATGTTTTGGAGGTCCACTGTCAAATTGAGATTTAGCTCTTCTTATATATCTCATTGATACTTTTTCAACATGATTTTGAACGATTGGTTTCATTATTTCTTTAGATAGGAAGGACCCCTCGCCACAATAGACATAGTTTGTGCCTACAAAGAGAGACACAAGGAACCAATCTCCTGATTGTCATGGTACATGAATGTCCTCCATCATCTTGTAATTATAATCTAATGAAAGCTCCTATTTTTGAACTCACTCAAAGTGTCTTCCACTATATACAAAGATTTCCCATAAATGGTACCAGAACCAATGAGAATAACGGTTATCAAAACCTAGATTACCATCTTAGACATCATAGACTTGAGACATCAAAAGTGAAAGTGGGTTTTCTGGACACCAATGAAGGGATACTGAGCATGATCTTTACATGACTTGATGGATTGAAAAGGATATCAAAGTTAAGTACACCAATCAAGGAACAAGGGCAAGGAACCCCATGTCAACAAGCAGTCAAGCACACCTTCAATACAACACATAACGAGGAAATTTGCAAGATGCCTCCAAGGATAGCCAAAATCGGCATCAGTTTCAAATTTTGCAAAAACAAAGACACAACGTGCAAGGACTATAAGAATCACTCTCAATCAAAATAAGCGCCAATGGCATAAAATGTAGACATATGGGAAGTATTCCATTGTCTTACTATTTATGCACAAATCTA
Organism: Dionaea muscipula; assembly: GCA_028571145.1. Lineage (NCBI taxonomy): Eukaryota > Viridiplantae > Streptophyta > Magnoliopsida > Caryophyllales > Droseraceae > Dionaea > Dionaea muscipula. The sequence goes on from JAOWBR010156995.1 coordinate 19,764, forward strand.
AAATCATGAAGCAGCAGCTACAATTGTACAGAAAAAATGGGACTACCAAGAATTCCTAAAGAGGCAAAAGCTTTGGCCATGAGCTTCCACACTTTGACTCTTCATTTCACATAATGCCCCTATTGTTGGGCACAAAATACTCGAACATTTCAAGCACTCAAATGAATGAGAAATTCAAGTAACTTTCATTGAAGGGCATGATATAAACATATCTGTAGCCAACCATTGTACCCAAGTCCAAGGTTGTCAACAGTTGTGGTATTCCACACCCCTCCTTTCTCTTCAGTTTCTAGTATGCTACTAGGCATGCATCTATTGCCATTATAAACCAAGAAAAGAAGGATTTCTCCCAAACTAACCGCTAGCCAGATTATTGATCGTGTGGGTTCTCTCCTAGTCTAAATAATACATATTCTAGACCAAATAAATGTTACGCTCTTGAAGTTGAATAAAAAAACAAACGGTTGCAAATCAACCAACAAGACAGCGTTGCCTCAGCAAAACAAGCATGAGAAAGGGAAAGCCAAATTACCTTAAAACCATCTGTTTTTCCCTTGGTGATCTGATTCTCGGCGATACAATTATTTATAACATCTCTGGTAAACTCATCCGGGTTCTTACCATCATCAATTAAGCTGAACGAACACAGCCATACGAAATTAACCATAGCGAAATGAAAACAGACGGAAAGAGAGGGAACAGAAGGAAAGGGAGGGACGCACTTGAGAACCTCCATTGGAACCTGAATGTTGCACTTCTCAGACAATTTCGTCATGTTATCAAGCTCCGACACCAAAGAATTTCTGCAGTACTCAACTATTACGGAAATCGCCAAAGAATTTCCATGGAAGAAGAAAACGAAGAAATTAAAAGGCTAGGGTTCCATTGTAGACTACAGGGAGAGAGAGATTACAGGCGTTGGAGGAGGGGAAGCTGAGAGGCGACATTGAAGTGGGAGACGGTAAGAGAAAGCTGATGGAGAAGCCCTAGCGTCTTCTCGATTGAGTTGATAACGTCGCTTAGGTTCTGCTTCGCGTCATCAGCTACCACTGTCGCCGCAGCCGAGATAGATGTGGTAGAAGTTGCTCCGCCATTGACCTGTGTGTTCACCATCCTGTTGTTACCATTGCCTGTTCCGACAGCCGTCGCGGCCGCGCTCTGCAACGAATCCATGACGGATCCTTGTTGCTTTGATCGCTTCATTGTAAGGGAAACAAAAACAACAGAATGTTTTTTAACCTAATTACTTCTCGCACACCCGGCTCAATTTTTTTTTTTTTTTGACAATTTTAGTTTTTTGATAGTTTACTATCGATATAGTTGAAAAAAAACGATATTATACTACCATTTGATTTTTAGTAGGTATCTTTCGCCTATTAAAAAATGGGACGAACGGTAGTATATTACCGTGTACTCAAAATTGCAGAACCCTTTTTCTTCCTCTTTCTCGTGCACGATTTCTGTCCGGCTTCTCATCTTCCTTTTTTCTTCATCACCGGCGACCACTACCATCACCGATGACCACCACCGAAGGACGAGCATCAACGACCACCATCGAAGGACGACCACCACCGAATCGACCACCGACGAGGAGAAATCAAAACCATCGACGACCACCGACGTGAGTAAGCTTCGATCCACCCTTCTTTTACCTAGATTTCCTGCTTTTTGTTGTTGATTTGGATATGAATTCGATTTTATAGATGATTTGGTGGTGTAATGGCTGCCGAAGGTGGTTTGGTGGCTGCCGGAGGTGGTGGTGGGCTGCCGGATTCTGTTAGTAAAATTCACGTATTTTTAAAATGACGTATTATATATGTGTATAATATACGTATAATACATGAATTTTACATAAATTTACATACTAATTAAATTTATCCGTATTTTAATACCCGTATTATTCCCGAATTTGCTAACTAAGACCGGAGGTGGTTTGGTGGCTGTCGAAGGTGGCGGTGGGCTGCCGGAGGTGGTATGATGGCTGCCGGAGGTGGTGGTGGTTGTCGGAGGTGGTGGTGGGCTGCCGGAGGTGACTCGGTGGCTGCTCGGAGTCCTTTAACGGTCTCTGTGTGTGCCATTTTTTCTGTTTTTATTTATTTTATGTTGATTATTTGTTTAGGATGAGATTAGTTGAGATGATTTTAGGATAGAGATTAGTTTGATCGCCGTTAATTATTAGTTAGGTATAAATTTGAT
>JAOWBR010156996.1:0-12729 GCA_028571145.1 Dionaea muscipula
CGATGTCCTCTTTTGTTCGTCGTCGACGCCTTCATAGAGGTGTTATTTGTTGGACTTGTGGCCATGCAGGACATGTTAGTCGTCTTTGTTGACTACCCCAGCTTCCGCAGGTTCCGTCATCTTCCATCGTGGCTCGGCTTGTATCCTCTGTTCACTCAGTTCACTCCTCTGCATATTTGTCTGTTTCTCCTCGGGACTGGATTATTGACTCTGGGACATCCGATCATATGACTGGCTCATCTAGTTTGTTACATGATTACTCTTCCACCTTCTCCTACCCTGCAGTGTGGATTACCGATGGTTCATATATCGCTGTTCGTGGTGTCGGGACTGTTCCCTTGACCGCTTCACTCACCATCTCATCTATTCTTTATCTCCTTGATCTTCCGTTGAATCTCTTATTGGTTAGTGCCTTAGTTTGCACTCATCATTGTCGTGTTGTCTTTTCTTCCACGTCTTGTGAGATTCAGGATTTTACTACGAGGGAGACAATTGGCAGAGGTCGTCTTACCTCTGGCGGGTTGTATGTGTTGGAGAGTGCTTCCTCTCTTGTTGCTTCTCATACGGACATCTCCACGGTTCTTGATCTTCATTATCGCCTTGGCCATCCCGCTCTTTCTAATCTTAAGTGGTTATGTCTTGAGGCTCAGTCCTTATCCCGATTTTTTTGTGAAGCATGCCAGTTTGCTAGATATCATCGAGCCACATATCTACCTCGCAGTGATACACGTGCCTCTGTCCCTGGAGGCAGGGGACCTTGTCCGGTCCTATTTCGTGCAAGTTTCCGTTATTTTGTGACATTTGTGGATGACCACTCTTGTATGATCTGGTTATACTTGTTGAGATTTCATGGTGAGTTATTTTCTGTTTTCTCTGCTTTTTGCACTGAGATCCAGATACAATTCTCTATTCCTGTTTGCATTTTTCGCAGTGACAATGCTTGTGAGTACTTCTCCTCTCAGTTTACATTTTTCATGACTCAGCATGGTATTATCCATCAGTCTTCCTGTCTCGATACACCCCCTTAGAATGGGGTTGCGGAGCAGAAGAATCGCCATTTGTTGGAGGTGACCAGGGCTCTTATGTTTCAGACTGGTGTGCTGAAAATGATTTGGAGTGAAGCAGTTTTGACTGCTGTTTATCCAATAAACCGCATGCCATTTTCTGTTCTTCAGGGGGAGATTCCCTACAAAGTGATTTTTCCTCATAATCCCCTGCATCCTTTGTTTTTACGAATCTTTAGTTGTACTTGCTATGTCCTCGATATTCGGCCTAATCTTACTAAGTTGGATCCAAAATCTCTGCGCTGCATCTTTTTGGGCTACTCTCGGACACAGAAGAGCTTTCAGTGCTACTCGCCTGAGTTGGGACGCTTCTGTATATTTACCGATGTCGTGTTTGATGAGGCTACACCATTTGCCGATGTCGTGTTTGATGAGGCTACACCATCTTAGTAATCTATAGTGGATGATATTCTTATCTATGAGTTAGCTCCTAGTGCATCAGTTTCTCCGTCAGTTCCTCCACTGACCACGTCGCCTGATACACCAGTTCCTCCACCTTTTCAGGTCTATACTCGGGGCCCTCGTTCTGTGATTTCTTGTGTTTCAGTTGCTGCTCCTGCACCTATTTCTGCTGCTCCTGCTCACACTACTGATCCTTCACCCACTCCTGCTCCCGTGTCATTGGATTCTTCCAATGACTCTCAAGTTGATGCTTCTGCACCTATTCCTACTGCTCCTGCTCACACTACTAATCCTTCATCCACTCATGCTCCTGTGTCATTGGATTCTTCCACTGACTCTCCATCCTTAGATTTGGATGTTCCTATTGCCTTGCGCAAGGGTCAATGTAGCTGTGCTTCCTATCAGATGTCTGCTCATATCTCCTATACTGGTGTGTTTCTTTCTCAACAGGCCTTTGTTTCTGCTTTGGACTCTATTTCTACTTCTTAGACCTAATTTGAGGCTATTGTTTCTCCTGGATGGCAATAGGCTATGGATGAGGAGATGGACGCCTTTGAGGCTAATCAGGGGACCTTGTTCCCCCTGCCTCCAGGGAAGTGGATTATTGATTGTAAGTGGGTTTATGTCGTGAAGGTGAATCCTGATGACTCTATTGCACGTTTGAAGGCCCACAGCCAAAGGTTATGCCCAGGTGTATGGCGTGGACTATACCAAGACCTTCTCTCCAGTGGCCAAGATGGCCTTTGTCCGTCTGTTTATTTCTCTTACTACTTCTTCTCGGTGGCCTTTACATCAGCTTGATGTGAAGAATGCATTTCTTCATGGTGATATGTACGAGAAGATTTATATGGAGCAACCTCCCGGGATGGTTGCTCAGGGGGACTCTGGCTATATGTGTCGGTTGAAGAAGTCCTTATATGGGTTGAAGCAATCCCTTAGAGAATGGTTTGGAAGGTTTAACTCTGTAATTTCGGACTTTGGTTTGAGGAGGTCTGCCAAAGACCATTCAATATTCTTTCGTCACTCTAATATTGGTTGTATTCTCCTTGTGGTTTATGTGGATGACATTGTTATTACTGGGAGTGATATTGTAGGAATTGCCTCCCTAAAAACTTTTCTTCAGAATCAATTTTAGACCAAAGATTTTAGTTCCTTAAGATATTTTTTAGGGATTGAGGTAGCCCGTTACAAACGGAGAATTTTTTTGTCTCAGTGCAAGTATGCTCTGAACTTGCTTCAGGATACTGACATGATAAGTGCAAAGTCTAGTGACACTCCTATGCTCCCAGGGACAAAGCTTGCGCCTGAAGATGGTGAGGTGTGTGCTGATCGTGATAGATACATGCGGCTAGTGGGTAGGTTGAACTACCTTGCCATCACTTGCCCCAATATTGCATTCTCTGACAGTGTGGTTAGTCAATTCATGTCTGATCCCCGAGTCCCTTATTTGGAAGCTGCAATGCATATTTTCAGGTATATTAAGGGACACCCTAGTTGTGGTTTACTCTACAGTGATCATGGTCATCAGCGTATGGAGAGGTTCTCTGATGCTGATTGGGCTGGCTCACCATTTGATCGGAAGTCCACCATGGGTTATTGTGTATTTGTTGGTGGCAATCTAGTCTCCTGGAAGAGTAAGAAACGGACTGTTGTGGTCAAGTGTAGTGCCGAGTCTGAGTATCATGTCTTAGCTCATTTGAGTAGTGATGTCTCCTTTCTTCAGCAGTTATTGGATGAGTTGTGATATTCATCTCCAAGGTCCGCTCAGTTGTGGTGCGATAATAAGTCAGTTGTTCATATTGCCTCAAATCCAATATTTCATTAGCGTACAAAGCATATTGAGGTGGATTGCCACTTTGTTCGAGAGAAGCTCCAGAAAGGTGATATAGTGCTGAGCCATGTGAAGATTTATGATCAACTTGCCGATATTCTCACCAAATCATTAGCGGGGGATCAAGTTGATTTCTTATGTAACAAGTTGAGCATGATTAACATCTATGCTCCAGCTTGAGGGGGAGTGTTATGAGATGTATTGTGCTTGCTAACTAAGGGTATTTTGGTACTTTTGTATGTAGTAGTATATAAGGGTTTAACCCTTAGTGAATGAGAGTGAGCCTTTCCATTATTCTCTTTGTCTTTGTACAGAAGTATATGCTATGCTACATTTTATTTTCTTTCTTCTACTGCCTTTATCTGTCCTTCTGCCCTTGCATCTGTGTGAAAGTACAGATGTATGAACTGTAAAGAAGCATACTTTGCAAATGTTATCTTCCAGACCTTTTGAAACTTACTGATTTAAATCTCTTCTAAACATGCAGTGATTTGGCAACATTTCCCTCCATAGATTTGGTGGAACCATCTACAACATCAGTTTTGCCGGTCTTTGAGAATTACCCTGGCCATCTACATCAGCTAATATCTGATGGGGATGTCAAAGGTGTAAGGTATTCATGTTTTGGTACTAAGAATTACTTAATGTTTTCTCTATTTGATCCTACTCTTCTTTTTTTTGGCCAGAGACTTCCTTACAAAGGCTGCAGCAGCAAATGATGGTGATGGGGTGAGTATGCTGCTGGAAGCTCAGAATATCGATGGTCAGACTGCTCTCCACCTTGCTTGCAGAAGGGGCAGTTCTGAACTAGTTGAGGCTATTTTGGAGTACAAAGAGGCTAATGTAGATATCCTTGATAAGCATGGGGACCCTCCAGTTGTTTTTGCTCTTGCTGCTGGATCTCCAGAGTGTGTCCATGCCCTTATAAGGAGATATGCAAATGTTGGATCTCGATTGAGGGAAGGATTTGGGACGTCAGTTGCTCATGTTTGTGCGTACTATGGTCAACCTGATTGCATGCATGTAGGTGTTGATGTATTTATTAGTAGCATTTAGCTCCTTTAATTGAGCCATCTTTTCTGATGTGCTTCTTTCTATCTTTTTTCCCCTGTGAAACTATGGATAATAGGAGTTAATAGCAGGCGGAGCTGATCCCAATGCAGTGGATGAGGAAGGTGAATCTGTTCTCCATAGAGCTGTTGCCAAGAAATATACTGATTGTGCTATTGTCATATTGGAAAATGGGGGTTGCAAATCGATGGGTTTGTTGAATCAAAAACAAATGACGTAAGTGCAGTATACCATACATGTCTGTTTGTTTGTAGTGAAGTGTGTGGAAGTATGCCGTTCATTTTTGCTGTGCGTCTCATCAACTGTTCAGTTGTTTGATCATTCATAGGCGTGACCACCTCCTCTCCTTTAATGGAAGGCGGTACCTGCTATTGAACTTGTGTTTAACCCTACTGTACCATGTGGAATCCTACTGGCCTATGTAGGATGCTATGGTCTATGTAGAACCCTAGAACATTAAACTAGTAGTTGGACTGATACCTCAGTAAGAGTAAGATATAGGAAGTAAGATCAGCGAAATTGCTGTTACAATGGTATGGTGCTGAAGACATTGTTAATATCGTTAGTGCACCGAGGAGGATCAAGGGAAGAGATTCAAAGGTAGGTTTTGGTAACATGAATAAGTTTGATTTGGTTTGGGAAAATTAAGTTCTTTGCCTAGTAGTCAAAGGGACTTTAGTTTCTTTAAAATTATGACGTAATTGTATCGCAACCTTGAAAGGTCGGAGCTAGAACATCATAACTGAAACGAGAGGAAGAAGAGAATTTTGTTACCAGAGTTCTTGATACCAAGTCAAAACCTGATTAACCCTGTTTGCATGAATGAGGATGGTGATCAATAAATTTAGTCCTCAGCCTATTTATAGAGTTTAGGTTCCTAATGACCTTATTTGCTCATTGCCATTGATAACCGATGGCCTAAATCAGCTTATTCCCAGGTAAACTAGATTTCTAGTTACACACAAACACAAAATGCTTACCAACTACTTTTAACATCATCCTTGCAGCTACTATATTTTAAAACTAATGTGGTAAGAGTGAAAAAACTAAGAAAACTAATTACATCAGCAAACTCTACTCCCCAATAACATGAGAAGTTAATTAGATCTGTTGACTAAACACCTTGATGGTTGGTCTCAATATCAATTCTTCCTTGGCCCTACTCAGAAAGCAGGATATGAAATAAGTCTCATCTCAATGAGGATTGACTTGCTTCAATTAAAAACTTTTCTTGTCAAATATGCTGCTCTGCTTTAGCAAGCTACCTTGACTTCTTTAAATCTTCTATCAAATTATACAGAATTCTACCTCCAAACCTCTTCAAACCTTTGACAAAACATAGGCCATCAACTGGTTTATGCCATCAAACCGGTTCTTAGCTTTTCTCACAAATCAAGAAATACTTCTCAGCTTTCATTAATCCATGTTTGTGTATAGGTCCCATCATAGGTAGAGAAGCCAAGCTTATGCATGTGGTGTTGGGGTATAAAAAACACGATCCATTCTGTTAGGTAGAGAAGCCAAGCTTATGCATGTGGTGTTGGGGTATAAAAAACACGATCCATTCTGTTTTCTTTTGGTTGCTGAAACTTGTCCAAGTTCATGTTTCTCCAAGGATTGAAATTGAAATGACTAGTCCTATGGGTGAGGGTAAAGAAATAGTTTCATAAGGGTCTTCTTCATGTATTTGGCGTTATGTAGCTGAGGTTCTTTGAATGGGTTTGGTTGTTTTGGAAGATGGTTGTGGAAGTTGGGAGTGGATTTTGTCCTAGATCTGCTGCCTTGTATTTCCAATTGCCATTTTGTTGCGCTGCAACGGCTGCAGCTGATTCTTCACTTTTCTTTTTCTTGTTTTTCTTATGATTCTGGACATGCTCAGAATTGATGAGGAGGAGAGGGTCAGCAAGTTGCAAAATGGGTTTCAACAGTCATAGGGCTCTGATCTTGATCCATGGCACGTTGTTCTTGGTTCAAGATCTAGCCTTCCATTCTCCTAATCCTCTCCATCGCAACTGCTCAGATCCTCCCTTCTATTGCTAACAAAATCAATTTATTCTCCATGTATTGCCAATCGGTGGTTCATCTGCAAGATCGTCTCCTTCAAGGATTCAAACTCCAAGATGTTGATTACTGGAGCTATTGCCATTGCATTAGGAATTGCTGCTGTTTCTTCTACCACTGCTTCCATAGAATTTCATCTTGTTTGGTGCCTTGTAACCACCATTTTACTCTCATTTCACTTGTCACAATCTTGAAAGGATGGAACTAGAAGTTCAAAAATGAAATTAGTCGGAAGTCTGAATTCTTGATACTCGGCTAAAATGTAATGATCATATGAATGAGGATGATATGTAGTTGCCAGCCTATTTATAAAGCTTAGGGTGTTGACAACCTCAATTGTGTATAGCCATTTATAATCAATGGCATTGATTAGCTTATTCTGAATTATACCAGATTTCTAGTTATGCCAAAGCACTAATTCTTGCATCATCCTGGCAGCTGGTATATATCAAGACCAATTTGCAAATAATGAACTCAAAAAAATAATTACATGAGCAATCTCTACCTGCAACTAGCAAGCTAAGTTGATTGGATGTTTTGATGCTTGATCTTCTGCCACCCTTAGAACATGTAGGAATGTCTGCAACTCAATTAATTTTCCTGGACGAGAAAATGGCTGCTCAATAGAAGACTATAGCGCAGCAAACAAACCCTGCCAAGGTACCTGCTAGACTATCTGCCTTGACCCTTGGAAGCCACCTTCCAATCTTGCCAACAGCATCCTAACGACATTAGAATTTTATGATACCTTAACATCTAGGTCCCGTTTGATAATTGTGTTGGATTAGATAGGATTAGTAAGGAGATGAGATTATAAGAAGATTGTGATAGGATTGATAAGAAGATGGGATTATAAGGAGAAATGAAATTTTAACAGATTGTTTGATTGTGTTGGGATTAAACGTGGGATTGATAATTTTAAGAGAGGGTTTGGGCTTGGTATTACTAATACCTAGTCCCCCATGATATTAGTAATTCCATGATAAAGAGCATTATAATCCTATGGTATTATTAATATCATGTCATTTTTTTTCAATCAAACAAAGAGTTAGTGATACCATGTTAATATAATACCAATCCCAGGTTCTAATTCTTTTATCAAACAAGGCCCTAAGGTTACAAGTCATTACAGTCAAGAAATTCTAACGTTGAGGAAATGGCCGGAATAGCTTTGGCATCCATCCTGCCAATCCAACTTGCAAAAGTTGGCCATCCAGTCTGCCATCCATTCAGAGCTATTACAGTTTGTAACTGTAGAGGATGAGAGGAATGAGAACTGCTCCACAGTATTGTTGAGAATGTTTTTCTGATTGAAATAGTCGTAGAAAAATTTAAAACTTACTGAAAGCCCTTTCCAAATAAAAGAACTTCAAATGAGTTCCATTGGTGGCAATGGGGAGGAGGTCACAAATATTTGTTACTTTTTGTAGAACGCTTGGATTATAAATGGGGGAGTAGCAATCTTCAATGTTGATTTGGACAATAATAGCCGGGACTCGGTGCACATCCATAGTTGTAGGAGGTTGTGCTGCCGATGAAAGCAAGATCAGGGAATTCACTTGTTTCTGCAACTTTTATCTTTTCATTTACTAGGAAGGGTGAATCGTCTGTTCCGTGCACCATAACCTGCTTCCACTTCTATGTTTTCACTTAATAGGAAGGTGAATGGTCTATTCCACGCACCATAACCTGCTGCCTGGCAGGAAACAGAACTGCAGAAGAAAAGTGACATTTTAGATTCATTTCAATTCTAGCATAGATGAACGGTACTGCAGATACATTCTTTTACATTTCTTCCTGTAATGTTTTGTTTAAAATTGATCTTAGCAGACCCTTGCACATCAGTGTAGCAACATGGAATGTTTCTGTTGTGAGGAGATGGCTTGAAGTTGCTTCTCCAAAGGATATAGCTGATGCAATAGATGTACCAAGCCCAGGAGGCTCAGCTTTGTGCATGGCAGCTGCTGTAAAGAAAGATCATGAAAGTGGTAAAGCTATAAATGCAGCAATATTTGATTAGAAAGTTATCATGTATTATTTCTTTGATTTTGACTGTTTTTTTTTTTCAGATGCTAAATTGCTTGTTACGATGTACCTTAGAATTTTGCTTTAACTTGCAGCTAATTAATATTTTGAGAATATTCGTTTCCATTTTATTTATTTATTCCCTTTTCTTATTTTCTTATTTAGTTCTTTTTCTTCGTGATTCACATAATTGAAGAGTAAAATTCAAACTTGGATATTCCTAGGAAGCCCTTAAAGTGTGTAGATAGTGGTGCATATTTGCATTTAGCTTACTTGAGGCATGGTAATTCTTGGTGTGTCAGAAATGTTGGACCAAGTCGCCCTTATTTGACTCTCTTGGCCCATTATGCATTGAGTTATTTTTTTTGGAAGTATAATTTTATTATTAGGTAATTAATTGATGCTAAATAAGAAGATAAAATATACCTAAGGTAAAAATAACAAAAAAAATAAGTTCATATCAAGGATAAATTTTGACTGTTAGTCAAAGTAGAAGAATAGAAGTGGTCTTTTTTCGCACTAAAGATCCATTTTATGGGTTTGCATAAGAAAGAAAGAACGAATCAATGAAGGAAAAGACAAATACTTGGATACGAGTCAAGTGAGATTTTTTGTCAATGCAAATTACAAGTTTTGTGTTGAGCGAATAATCGTTGGGCTCCTCTTTTCGTAGGCTTTCTTGAGCTTAGTTGTATTGTAAACTTACCAAGAGTACCGAGATGATAACAAAGATGAGATAGATACAAGTTTCCAATGCTATTTGTACAACCACAAACAAAGAAAACATTTGTCCCACTAAGTGGAGTGAGCTACATGCATATGGTAACATCAATGTCCTCTATTATACACCATGTCTAGGGTGAGGTTGTGGTACACCAAACAATCCTTCAAGCTTTTTGTTTGTCGTTCTTTTCCTCTCAACTTGTGCCTCTTCCATTACTTGACATATTCTTACATGTGCATTACAAGACCTATAAGCGTGATTTCTCATATTGTTTCTTATAGTTGCTACTCAAAATTTTTTCCTTGAAACATAATTATCGTCCTATTTGCAACGCCCTAGATCCAACGCTTTGCCAATCACCTTAACGAGTCTTTTTATCCTCTCCAACCTAAAGAGGAGAGATGAAACCCATTAGACCTATATTCAATTTCTCTCTCTCCTCACCCATTGATGTGGGATGAGGTATCATAATCTTCTCCACTTAAATGCACGTCCTTGTGATGTCAAATCAAATAGAACTAGTTAGCACTTAGACTCAAAGATTGTCTAGTCATGTAGCACCTCTGCCCACTGCATCAAGCCCATCATAACTAGCTTGCTCTGATAGCACCTATAATGCCCAGATTTAGAGGTCTGTCAACCAGACCTTAACCACACCAGTAATGCCTTGAGCCCATAGCCCTGTCAAACATACCTTAACGAATCTTTTTATTCTTTTCAATCCAAAAAGGTTAAATGCTATTAATAGATATGAAATTTATTAGACTTATATTCAACCTTATTCTCTCTCCTACATACCAATGTGGGATAAGGGTATCAGTTCTAGCCGATAAATATTTTAACGAGCTCGAGCTGAGCAGAGCTATGCTCGGCTCAACTCAGATCGTTTACAACCATACTTTTAGGTATATCAGGATTATGTAAACTACATCAAAGTGATGGTTTTCTTTCCCAACATAACTCCACAGCGGCTTTCCTCCCTATGGACCTCAGAAAAGACTTCTTCAATAGAAGGCAGGGGCTGTCAGCCATTAATTCTGCCTCTAACTTCATCAAACTTGACATTAAGACCTGCAAAAAACTTGAAAATTCTGTGACTTTCAACACTTTTTTTTGTGGTCGTTGAAATCCTCAATACTTTTCCACTCATAGTCACTAAATAGATCTAGATCTTGCCAAACTCTTTTTAGATTATGAAAATATTTAGCACTATCTTCTCCTTGTGGATTCGCCCGAGGAGCTGCAGTTCATAAATCTGAGATTGATTTCCAAAATCAGAATACATTTGACACACATTATCTCAATGTTCTTTCACAGTAGAATAACGATTATATTGGCACTTATCTCCTCATCCATGGAGTTAACAAGCCATGCCATAATCATGGAATTTTCAGCATCCCACACAACATAACGAGGATCAGTAGTCTTAGGTGCTTCGGTATTTACCTGTGAGATAGTCCATCTTCCCTCTTTCTCGAATATACATTTGGACAGATTGAGACCATTGCACAAAGTTGTGTTCATTCGGGCAGATATTGGTGATTTGGATAGAATGTGAATCATAATGGGTCATTTTCTGGGTAGTAACTGGCGGAGTGATGACTGTTTGGACAATCTTTTGGGTGATTTGGGTGGAAATGGTTTCAGAGGTAGAGTCCGACATGATGGCAATGAGCAGGTAGGCTTTGAGGGTTAAAGGCTGATTGTATTGGACGGCTAGGGTTGAAAAAAAAATAGAGGAAAAGGGAACCTCGCTTTGATACCATCTGAACTATAGGAATCAAAGTTGTATGATTCTCATATATCAAAACAATAGGTACAATGGTGGCTTTATAGCAGTTACAAGAAAGATAAAAAGAAGAAAGTACAATAAGCTTGCTAAAGGTAAAATGATGGCTTTATAGCAGTTACAAGAAAGATAAAAAGAGGAAAGTATAATAAGCTTGCTCAAGGAAACAAGAAATCTAGAATCTTGCTAAAGGTAAAATGTCCTATCCTCCTGATTCCTCCCAAGTGGCATCTTCAGGTCCAAGGATTTGCCAACATGCCATCCTCCCTTGATGAGCCTAGCATTCAACGAACCAGCAGGAGCAGCCTCCATTTTCCAATTTGTGTTAACAGCGGGAGGAGAAAAAACCACTAATGCTGAACCAGTAGATTGCTTGAGCAATGAGACATAACATTACGCAGGAGTAAATCTGTGGAAGTTTCACTGATATGCCATATCATTGATTTTCTTAATGACTACGAAAGGACCAGAATACCTTGAGTAGAGCTTCAGATTACATCCAACTGCAACAGTGCTGTGTCTTTAAGGTTGTAACTTTAGATCCCCAAATTCCGAACTAAAAAATTTCTTTCAGTCCTATGTTTATCCTCATAAGTCTTTTGCCTTTCTTGAGTCTTACTGAGATGATCATGAACACTGGGCAGAACTGCCATCTCCTTGAACCAATCAACAGTAGCAGTGGACTTAGGCTGAACAGCAGGGAGCAAAAGTTGATGTGGTGCATAGCCAAAAAAAGCTGAAAAGAGGACACACCAAACCTGGTATTATAGTGAGTATCACACCACCATTGAGCCATAGTAGTATCTAAACCAAAGCTTAAGAGCATCACAACACTTTTAGTTTGGCGATCACTTAAGAGAATTGTTACAAGAATTTAGGGGAAAGTCTTAACCTCTAAATGAGGCTGAGTAATATATTTATAGTGTTGATAATGGACTATTACATATTAACATAAAACAGACCCTGTTATCAAAGGCAATTAGAAAATGGAACAGCTTACTTTTCTTCATTGGCAAAATAATTTATATACTACTAGTGTCAAATACCCAAACAACCCTTAATACAACAAAACTAATAGCATTCCCCCTCAAGGTGGAGCATAGATATTAATTATGCCCAACCCTATACATATAAACTCAACTTAACTCCCTGCTAAAGATTTGATAAGAATATGAGCAACTTGATTAGTGGTCTTCACTTGATTTTCAACACAATATCACCTCCTTGGAACTTTTCTCGTACAAAATAGCAATCAACCTCAATATGCTTTATCCTCTCATGGAACACTGGGTTTGACTCAATATGGATGACGGATTGATTGTCATACCATAATTGAGTAGGCTGAGTACTGCAACTTATCAAGTAACTGATGGATATTAGCTATGTAGCACGGACATAGACACAGATATGGACACAAACACGATATTTTTTAAAAAAATGGACACGAACACGGCGGGGGGCACGACAATATAATATTAATAGGGGTGTGCTTCAGGCACACCCCTATGAGGCATACCCCTGCCTCGGGGCGTGTGCCTGACCATTTTACCCTTTATTTTTTTTTCGAATTTTTAAGGAAAACGGTAGTATACTACCGTAATATTCCTTAATAAATGGTAGTATACTACCGTTTGGTCATCTTTTTTATTTTTTAAAAAAATGACCATACTGTATTATAAAACCGTCAATGTTCTAAATGGCGCTCGGCGGTGGCATGGCGGCAGGAGACCTTCAAGCGCCAAGGCCTTTTAATCGGTGATTA
>JAOWBR010157007.1:0-11884 GCA_028571145.1 Dionaea muscipula
CCAAACACGTTAATATGGTACTCGTTGGTCTCGTCTCATCATCCTGGTCATGCCGGTATGTTCAAAATGGTATTACGACATGCGATGCAAAAGGTAGCAAAAAGGCTACGTAAAACCCGAGAACACTATTCACGAAAATTCTATTCACCGAAAAAGTGAAAATCTCTAAAACGATATAAATGACATAATTAAGCATAAATCAACATTAAAATGGATTTAAACGTGAGGGATATAACAAAAGGAATCAGAAATACTACAGAAAATGAAAAGAAATCACAACTGAAACTAAAACATACCTCTAGCGGATGCCGGGAGACGTGCCTCTTTCAAACAACCCAAAATCACATGCATGAATGAAGATCATAAAGCATGCAAGGTCCAACCTAAGCAAGTGAGACTAAACCACCAAAACTCAGTCTCTGATAACACAAATGTCACACCCCACCCCGGGTGGACCGGCATACGCCCCGTGGAACCCTTTCCATGGACCGCACAAGCCTAAACCCCAAACCAATCCCATGGTCCAAACCGGAAGAAAACAATAATTCTAAATTAGGGGGTACACCAAAACGGACCATAGGTCTAACCATTCACAAATGGGTGGAAAACCATAATCAAACCCAACATTAGGTGCGGAAATCATCACACGAATGACTAAAGTCTCAAAATCAAAAACCAATGCAGAAAGTCTAAATCAATAAACATAAGTGACTCAAACATGTGACGAACTCCAATACCAAAATAAAGTACTAGATAACCAAATGATAACAATCCTAAGAGGCGAGTCGTCTCCCCACTGCATCCTCCTAGCCAATCACTCACCTGAAATCACAACGTAAAGGGGGTGTACACAGGGTAAGAATAATAGAAAATCAAATCATGCTAGATAAACGATATAGATAGAAATCCATGGGGTTATGGTGGTGGTCCAAATCAAACATAAATAATAACCTGACCATCTTAATTCGGAGCCCGGAGATGGTCAGGGGAAAAACAGGAGGAGACCACCCACACGGTTACAAGTTCTAGCCCATGAAATGAGATCAAGAAACCAAGTGACAGGCCGAGTACCAATCAGGAGCAAGCCAGAATCAATACGTGGAAACATGGCCGTCACAAATGTATAAAACATCACCCATAGGAAGCTGAAACAAAGACTGAGACCAACAACAGATGATAAATAATCATAATGAAACAAATAATCTAATCAGATCTAAGGTCTCAATCAACAGCTTAAATCACAGTTCCCTTTAATCACATGTACGTCCTGGTTAACGTACACCATTCATTATTACTTGCCATCACCAAATCATTAGACAATCGTGGGGTCCCCACCCTACGTGGTCCGTATACCGCTATGGAGTCCGGAACACGTACAACCACGAAGGCACCGTCCGAGTCATCCGTAGCTAGCGGAATCCCCATGGACATTGTGTCATACGGATGACGGAATGTAATCTCATTCCGACCGTATGGCTGAGGTCACTCTAATCCGAATGTAATCCTCGGACTTGTTGGATGTAATCTCATCCTTGACTATAATCTCAGTCTCGATTGTAATCTCAATCCTTTCTCATTTATCACGTTCAAGTTACCTCACCGAAGTCCACACTCAATCTCACAAGGCCAAAGCAGAGCCAACAGAGAAACATCCGTATAATGATAATTAAAACAGAAATCCCAGCATGCCATTAATCATAAAAACACGAGTATGGACAAAATAACCAAACACAGAGCATGAACTGTGGGTAAAGGAAAAACAAGGAGGAGAGGTAATCAGTGGAGAACATGGCCAACAGAGAGGGGAGAAAGGAAGAATAAAGTGTACACCCCTCACCTGGATACTAGCACGTCCAAGCAACGCTAAAATCCAAATCCTCAAGCTTACGGGACACCGTAAACAATCACGTCGTCTCCTAAGAATCAACCACATGAAACAAATCACTAACACGCTTAATCTATTCTAAACATGCCAACAAGTCACTAAAACCCCCCAATAAAGCACTTAGAATGCCTAGCATGTGACTCGGGACGAAAGGAAACGGAAACGAAAAGAACCAGAGCATTCCTGTTCACAGATAGCATAACCGGTCGACCGGTTTTCCATAAGCTGAAGGATCCAGTCGGCCGAATATACCAACACAGAGGGCATGCCAAAATGTCGGTCAGCCAGACAGGGAATCTGGTCGATCGGATTTCCTGAGTTCTGCATAATTCTACAGAAGATCGATTTTTCAATCGATCAAAACACAAACCAAAGCATCAAACGTTCCAACCACTACATGCCCATAAAACATGCATCAAAAGGGACCTAATCATGCAACTAACACGCCCCAATATAAACCGTATCAAAAACGGACGAATGACAAAACTGAACTATCCCGAAAACCCCTGAAACGAAACCAAGCGACTACCCAACACAACCACATGCTAAAACCAAAATCCCAAAGCATCAAAGATGATCAAATGCACCTACCGATGGGGGTTAATCCCCCACCTATAGCCAGAATAATCAAACGGGGCAAAACGAACACGAAACGTACCTAAATCGATGAAAATCCCTAATCATGACAATGGCTCGAATCCGACGTGCTCCACGACGTCACTAAAATCCCATCAATACCATGTATCCAAAATGAGAATCAAAATCACCATCCAAATCCTCTATGGCCGAAAACAAAGAAAAGAAAAGAAACAAATCACACGCTTACCCGAAATCACAAGAAGGGGATGCTATGAAATCTGCACCGGACGACAAACCACGACGACGATCTACCCCTCCTCCTGTTGATGATGGCCGGCTAGTCACAGGGAGAGAAATAGAGATGCCATGAGAATGAGAGGGAGAAGAGAAAAGAAAACTTGAAAGAGGGAGTGGAAAATGAGGGTTTCTAAATTAATCCCTAAATCCAAATCTCTTAATTACTTAGAGGGTAGAATGGTAAATTCCAATTCCCCTAAGACTCAAAACAAGGATAAAAAGATTAGAATCGTAGTCACCGGGTTTAGAACCCGCGATCTCCACATTAGAATCACTCGACCGCTTCCACCCGAATGGACTAGGTGGAAGTCTTGAGATATAATGAACCCGAATTAATTAAAAGCCAACTTGGTTATAAAGAATAACCCAATTAGCTTAAAATCAATTTAAACCGGGACGAAACCAAAATGGGTTATCACATCCTTCCCCCCTTAAAGGACTTTCGTCCTCGAAAGTCAAAACCAAACAAAAACCGTCCACCAAACCAAGAACCGCCCCAAAAAGATGGTTCATTACATCCTCCTCCCCTTAAAGGGGATTTCGGCCTGAAATCAAACGGAACGAAAACTCAAAAGTGAAAACATACCAGCAAACAAATGTGGGTACTTCTCGTGCATCTCATCCTCGCGTTCCCACGTGGCCTCCTCAACCGCATGGTTGCGCCATAAGATCTTCACCAACTGCACCGTCTTGTTTCGAAGGTCTTCTCTTTGAAATCCAATGCCTCGGTAGGTTGTTCCTCATAGGTCATATCCTCGCGCACATGCAACGGTGCGAAGTCAACCATGTAAGCAGGATTATGCACGTACTTCCGCAGCATGGATACATGGAAGACGTTGTGCACTTCCGCCAAACTGGGAGGCAAAGCCAGTCGATAGGATACCTCACCAACCCGCTCAAGCACATCGAAGGAGCCGACGAACCGGGGACTCAACTACCCCTTCTTGCTGAAACGGATTACCCCCTTCTAAGAAGAGACCTTCACAAACACCTTGTCGCCGATCTCAAACTTCAAGTCTCGACGACGGTTGTCAACATAGCTCTTCTGTCTGCTCTGAGCTGCTAGCAATCTATCCCGGATGACCGCAATCTTCTGACTGGCTTCTTCGACCAACTCCGGACCCAACAACTGACACTCGCCCACCTCAGACCAACACGAAGGTGACCTGCACCATCTGTCGTACAGAGCCTCATAGGGCTCCATGCCCAAACTGGTTTGGAAGCTGTTATTGTAGGAGAATTCAATCAGTGGCAACTGGTCATCCCCGTTCTCCTTCCAATCCAGTGAACACGCCCTCAATAGATCCTCCACGGTCTGAATCGTCCGCTCTGACTGACCGTCGGTCTGCGGATAGTAAGTCGTACGAAAACTCAAAGTGGTTCCGAAAGCTTTCTGAAAAGCCTGTCAAAACTTCGACACAAAACGTGGATCTCGGTCCGAAACAATGGAAACTGGAGCATCTTGAAGTCTCACAATATCCCTCATGTAGAGCCGTGCCAGACGCTCTAAACTGAAGGTGACCTTGATCGGCAGAAAATGTGTTGACTTCATGAGTCGATCAACAATCACCCAAACTGCGTTATTCTCATTCCGGGTAACTGGAAGCCCGGTAACGAAATCCATGGTGACATGCTCCCATTTCCACTCAGGAATAGGGAGAGGCTGAAGCTTGCCCGTAGGCCTCTGATGCTCAACCTTCACCTGCTGACATGTCAGGCACTGTGCTACAAACTCGACGATCTCCCTCTTCATGCCCCGTCACCAGAAATGCTCCCGCAAGTCATGGTACATCTTGGTGGCACCGGGATGAATGCTCAACCACGAGCAATGTGCATCGGTCATCAACTCTCTCTTCAAATCATCATCACTAGGGATGCAAATGCGCCCCCTAAATCTCATAATCGAATCAACCCCCAAAACAAAATCAGAATCATCTCCACCACTCAAACTGTCGATGATGGCCTTTAGCCCAACATCCTCCCGCTGCAAAATTAGAAGCCGGTCTCGTAGTGTCGGTCTCAACAGAAGCTGACTAACCAAGCATCCCCTACATCACTCTGCACTGGTTGAATCTAAAGCCTCTCAAACTCCTTGATCAGCTGAGACTGAACTGTCAAGCAAGCAATGCTCCCCACTGTCTTCCGACTCAAGGCGTCGGCCACCATATTGGCCTTCCCCGGATGGTACTGAATCATCAGGTCATAGTCCTTCAGCAGCTTGAGCCATCTCCTCTGCCTCAAGTTTAGCTCCATCTACGTGAAGATATACTTCAGGCACTTATGATCAGTGAAAATCTCACATCTCTCGCCATAATGATAATGCGTCCACAGCTTCAGAGCGAACATATTGGCGACAAGCTCTAGGTCATGCGACAGGTAATTCCTCTCATATACCTTCAACTATCTAAAAGAATACGCAATCACTCTGTCGTGCTGCATCAGAACACAACCCAACCCCTGCAGCGAAGTATCATTGTAAATCATAAATCCACCATCCTCAGTCGGCAGTGACAACACAGGTGCAGTGGTCAATCTCCTCTTCAGCTCCCTGAAGCTCTGCTCACACTTGTCAGTCCACACAAACTTGACATCCTTCCTAGTGAGAGCGGTCAATGGAAGGGCTATGGTGGAGAAGCTCTCCACGAACCGTCGATGATAACCCGCCATGCCAAGAAAACTGCGGACCTCTCTGACGTTTGTGGGTCGAACCCACCGCTGAACTGCCTCAATCTTCTTCTGATCAACTGACACTCCATCCTTGCTGATCACATGACCCAGAAAAGCCACATTGTCCAACCAAACCTCGCATTTCTTGAATTTGGCTGATAGCTGTTGCTCTCTTAATGTCTGCAAGGTGATCCTCAAATGGTCCATGTGCTGCTCCCTACTCCTTGAGTAGATGAGAATGTCGTCGATGAACACCACCACAAATATGTCTAGATAGGGTTTGAACACCCTATGCATCATGTCCATGAATGCAGGCGGGGCATTTGTGAGACCGAAGGGCATAACGAGAAACTCGTAGTGGCCATACCAAGTTCTGAAGGCTGTCTTCGCTAAATCCCCTTCTCTCACTTTCAGCTGGTGGTACCCCGACCTTAAATCAATCTTAGAGAAAACCTGAGCCCCCTGCAGCTGGTCGAATAGGTCATCAATCCTTGGCAGTGGATATCTGTTCTTCACAGTGACCTTGTTGATCTCCTTATAGTCAATGCACAGGCGCATTGACCCATCTTTCTTCTTCACAAAGAGAACCGGTGCCCCACAAGGAGACACACTGAGCCTGATAAAGCCCTTCTTAAGCAACTCCTGCAGTTGAGTATGCAGCTCTTTCAACTCAGCGGGTACCATCCGATAGGGTGCTTTCGAGATAGGCCTAATGTCAGGCACTAAATCGATCACAAACTCAACTTCCCTGTTAGGTGGTATGCCAGGAAGATCCTCTGGAAAATATCAGGGAACTCATTCACAACTAGAATGTCTTTCAGCTTCTGCTCGGATTGGTCAGACTCGAACACGTAAGCTAGGAAGCCTTCACATCCCTTCCTCACATCTTCTGGGCCTGGAGGGAAGACACTAAACAAGCAGGAAACACTTTCCTATCGCCCTCAAAAATAAGTTCAGACCCGTCAGACAAAGCAAACATGACCCTCTTGCCACGACAGTCAAGCTTAGCACCATGTTGTGCTAACCAGTCCATCCCCAAAATCACATCAAACCCAATGACGTCTAGAGCAATCAAATCAGCAGAAAAGACCAGACCATAGACCAACACCTCACAACCACGGCAAAATTGATGCAACTCAACTGATGTTCCAACAGGTGTGGTCACTAACATACCCACGTCCATCTTACTCAAAGGCACAGAAAGTGAACACAGAAAAGTGGGTGATGCAAAGGAGTGTGTGGCACACGAATCAAAAAGTACGCATGCAGGAACTGATGAAACAGATAAAGTACCTTGCACGACCGATGGAGAAGTCTCTGCCTCCACTGAAGTAAGAGTGAAGACCCTCCCTGGAATCAAT
This sequence comes from Dionaea muscipula, assembly GCA_028571145.1. NCBI lineage: Eukaryota > Viridiplantae > Streptophyta > Magnoliopsida > Caryophyllales > Droseraceae > Dionaea > Dionaea muscipula. The sequence goes on from JAOWBR010157007.1 coordinate 6,790, forward strand.
GGGCGCTCAGCTGTCACCCCCTTACCCCTCTGGTTCGTTGATGGAGGTCCCGACTGGGCTGGTCTCTGGACTGATCCAACCTCTGAAGCCACTGGTGTCTGCTGTTTCCCCGAACCCTGCTGATACGAGGAAGACTGCCTCTGAAAACTCTGTGAGCCTGACTGGCTTTGTTGTCGTCCCCTAGATCGGCACATGGGAGAAATGTGTCCCTGCTTCCCACAGATGTGGCAGGTAAGCGGCTTCCCATCACAAGAGATGCCCCTGAAGTGGCGCTTCTGACACTTCTTGCAAAACCAGTTCTGAAACGATGAACCTCTAGAACTTCCTGAGCTGCCTGACTGAGGAAACTGAAACCTCTTCTTTTTCTTCTTACCATCGCCCCCAGACTGAGGCGGACTCTGAGTTGGCTCATCTCTAGACCTCTTCGGAGTAGATCCTCTGGCAGCTACCATGGATTCCTCCAGGCGCGCTGCCTGCTCAACCATCTCGTCTAGCGTGGTGCACTTACAAGCACGGACGTGAACAACCAGCTCAGGGTCCATGCCCCTCTCAAAGTGAAACATTTGCTCCTCATCCTAGTAACTCAGGCGCAAAACGAGCCAACTCGGAGAACTTGGTTTCGTACTCGGGGATCCTCATGGTCCCCTGCTTCAAGGTCAACAGCTCAACCTTCTTTTATGCTCGGATGTGCCCCGTGTAGTACTTCCTTTCAAATTCTGCGACGAAATCCTCCTAGGTAGGCTCCTCACCATGAGCCTCGAATCTTCTCTGTACCCCTTGCCACCAGAACTTGGCAGCATCCTCAAGCTGGTAAGTGGCATGGGAAACCTTGAACTCAGGAGCACACGTCGTCCTCTGGAGGAAGTCTCCAATCCTCATCAGCCAGTTGCTGGCTGCTATAGCATCAGGAGCCCCGGCAAACTGTGGTGGTCTGGCCCCCAAGAACCGGTCAAAAGATCTTCCCTGAGCCTAATCAAGTGGAAGCACTACAGCAGGAGCAACTCTCTGCACTGGCGGTGGTGGTGGTCTCACAAAAGTAGTCTCAGTACTGCTCCCACTACCGCAAGCTATCCCTGCATCTGGCAGAACTGCTGAAACTGTTGAAATCGTTCCCACTCCTCAGGTAGGAGATTTTAAAATTCTTGAAAGCGAGCGTAAACATCCGGCGCCATCTGGATGTTAGCTACCCTATCCTGCGGGTCATCCACCGGGTCAGGGATATCCTCTTGGCGGACCTCGCGGATGACAAGACCGGTCGCCCCTAGTGGTAAGCCGGTCCTCCTCGCCTGTGAGTTGGATGAGGCAGCCTGGTGATCGAAACCACTCCTCAAAGGCTTCGCTCTGTCCAAGCTTTAACAAAAGTTCCAATCAATCTACATGCTAAAGAAAAGGAAAACCCACACGCGCACCAGACGTGCTCATGACACACTAACACTAGCATGCATTAATGAAGTCGAAAGCACATCATAAAAATATAAGAGCGCGTACCTCTAGTGGACGCCGGGAGACGTGCCTCTTTCTAACAACCCAATTCATATGCATAAACTTAAAACCATAAGCATACAAAGTCTAACCTTAACCCAATTAGACTAAACCATAAACCAAATCCAAACTTGTCTCTGATACCACAAATATCACACCTCACCCCGGGTGGACCGACGTACACCCCGTGGACCCCTTTCAACAGACCGCACAAGCCTAAACCCAAAACCAACCCTATGGTCCAAACAAAAAGAAAATAAATAATTCTAGATCAAGGGGTTCACGAAAACGGACCATAAGTCTAACCATTCACAAGTGGGTGGAAAAACCATAGTCAACTCATAACCCAATGCGGAAATCATCAACATGAATGGCTAAAGTCTCACAATAAATCAATAATGCGGAAATTCTAAATCACTAAACATAAGTCACACAAAACATGTGACCAACTCAATTACCAAAACAAAGTACTAAATAACCAAATGATAATAATCCTAAAAGGCGTGCCGTCTCCCCGCCGCATCCTCCTAGCCAATCACTCACCTTAAATCACAACGTAAATGGGGTGTACATAGGGTGAGAATAATAGAAATCAAATCATGCTAGATATACAATATAAAGTATAAGAATTCCATGAGGTTGTGGTGGTGGTCCAAACGAACGTAAGTAATAACCCGATCATCTTAATTCGGAGCCCGGAGATGGTCAGGGGAAAATAGGAGGGGACCACCCACACGGTTACAAGTACTAACCCATGGAATAAGATCAAGAAACCGAGTGACAGACCGTGTACCAATCGGGAGCAAGATTGAAATCAATACATGGTAACAGGGCCGTCACAATTGTACGAAACATCACCCATAGGAAGCTGAAACAAAGATTGAGACCAACAACAGATGATAGATAATCACAATGAAACAAATGATCTAATCAGATCTAAGGTCTCAATGAACAGCTTAAATCTTAGTTCCCTTTAATCACATGTACGTCCGGGTTAACGCACACAATTCATTATTATTTGCCATCACCAAATCATTACACAAATCGTGGGGTCCCTGCCCTACGTGACGCGTATACCGGTATGGCGATCAGTACATGTACATCCATCAAGGCACTGTCCGAGTCATCCGTAGCTAGCGGAATCCCCATGGACGTTGTGTCATGCGGGTGACGAAATGTAATCCCATTCCGGCCGCATGGCCGAGCTCATTCTAATCCGAATGTAATCCTCGGGCTTGTTGGATGTAATCTTATCCTAGATTGTAATCTCAGTCTTGATTGTAATCTCAATCCTTTCTCATTTATCATGTTCAGGTTACCTCACCAAAGCCCACACTCAATCTCACAAGGCCAAAACAAAGACAACAAGGACAACATACCGTATAATGGGAATCAAAATAGAATCATAGCATGCTAGAAATCATACATCACAAGTGTGGACAATAATCAAACATAGTGCACGAACCGTGCGTAAAGATAAACAAGGACGTGAGGTAAACAAATGGAGAACATAGATAATGGAGGAGAGGAGAAAGGAAGGATAAGTGTACACCCCTCACCTGGTATACATGAGTCCACAAGCCAAGCTAAATCCAAATCACGGGACTCTGTACACTATCACGTCCTCGTCTAAAAACCATCACGAGGAGAAAACCTCACTAACATCATCTAGGCATACCAATTGTTATCACCACTTTTTGGTCAGGATGACGTGGACGCGTTCCGAGTTCCACCTGTGCCTCGAGTCCGGCTTCCGTGTCTTAAGCTCGTCTTCTGCTCCAAAAAATCCTCCGGTGTGTGGATATTTATAGGAGTCCACTGTCTCAGGACTCCGCTGCCTGACGAGTCCGCTGTCTCTGGATCGCCTGAATGAGAGAGCTTTGAGATCTATTTATAGAGGTGGAATCGGTCATATGTAAAATGACCGTATTGTCCCTGAGCTCTCCTTATCAATAATCTAGAACCGCGAGCATTTTTTGGGATTCGCACTCGGGCCTAGGCCCATTCGTCATTCGGTCCAAGCCCACGAGCCGCCAGTATGACTGAAGCTCATAGTTGGCACGTACTCGCTAGCCACCGAGGAATTCGGTTGCCTGCATGTGCCCGCTGCTCACCGAGGGTGATGGCCCGCTGCTCGCCGTGCACCCGCTGCCCGCGCAGCTTCGCTGGTCGCGTGGAGACCGCTGCCCGCGCAGCTCCGCTGGTCGCACGGAGGCGCCGCTGCTCTCCGAGGAGGAGGGACTCGTCGGTTGAGCTCCAGCTGCTCGCCAAGGAAGCTCCAACTGCTCGCCATATGTAGTGGTTGTCCGCTCAATTCCATGCATGCTAATATGCTGCTGCTCGCTGGTCACTGAATGGAGATGCCGCTGAAGACGCTGCTGCTCGCTTCATATATATGCTCGGCTGGCCATATGCATGCATTAAGCATGTTGGCCGCATGGGCCTCTCTTGGCCATATGTGGTTGAGTGGCCCTTGGCCTGTTAAATAAAATTGCCCTCATGGGCTTTGCTCACCCAATCACACTGCTTGCTTTCAAGCATGTTGGGCTCTACATGGCCGTATACACCATCAAGAAGGAGATATTCACTTTGTCGTAAATGCATCTGCAAGGGTGATATACTTGGCCCCGCAGACGCACGCTGCCCGCTCAATTGAGCAGCTGCCCGCAGCTATGCATATATATGTGCGTGTATATATATATATATATTAACATCATATATATATATATATATTAAGTATATTAACATTAGTTTATTATATTAAGTATATATTAATACACATGCCGTACATATGTCCACGTGGCTCAATATTAGGTGTCCACGTGTCGAGTTTATTTTTGGGTATAACATTTCCCCCCCCCCAGCCCCGTGGCGTACTCTGTAAAGAGTTAAGGCATGGGGTTTGATGCTCTTACGGCCGAACGCCCACTCTTTCATTTTTAGTGCGTTGGTTCTTTGCGAGTTTCACTCGCCACTTCGCAAGTCCCTTTGCTTGACTCACAAGCATTTTTGGGAAACTGTTTGATTTTTTCCGCCTTTGGGAATATCTCGGGATTTTCCCATAATTTTTTCGGGATTCACCCGTAACCTTTTCAGGATTTCTCCGGAATTTACTCGTAATTTTTTTGGGATTCACCCATAACCTTTTTAGGATTTCTCCAGGATTTATCCGTAATTTTTTCAGGATTTACCCGTATTTTTTTCGGGATTTACCTATTGAGCGTGATAAGCGCTACAATTAATTATTTCTTGATCGATTCGTGCCATCGGCCTTAGATTCTTGTTGATCTATCGAGCTTTGCGGTTTCGAGTCAATTCACGTAGTGACGCGTCTTTGATATGGCCGTGTCTTTAGCTCAATATATGCTCTTAGAACTGGGATATCCGTTAGGCTTTTAAACTTTTTATGGACTCGATTTTCAGTACGAAGCTTCCCTTGAGAATTATTTGATGCGTATTTCGCATATCGTACACTTATCGTATCGAAATCATCAGTGATTATTTATCACACAGCATGATTAGAATTTGAAAACTCTAATTTTGTTCATCATGCTGAAAAAATTACACGCGACGTTTAGTCAGAAAATAAACATGACAGTCCATCTCGATGGAG
>JAOWBR010157018.1:0-12728 GCA_028571145.1 Dionaea muscipula
TCCCATTCCTCCTTGCCTATATATATGAGACCCCCCCAACCCCTCCAGGTATGTGATTTCTTCCGATTTCAACATCTTTTTTTTGCCATAAACTTGATTCTGCGTCTTACTTTCCTTGACTAACTTAAGCATCGGAGCGATCATCCCGGGCTTAAAACCTCGGGCTTCCCTCTGACGTGGTTTGTTAGTTTTTCTAGGTCGAAGAGTCGATCTCCTCATACCCGAAGCCGATTCAACGTCGGCTTAGCTTGTTGAACCGGTTTTCCATACTTCGGCAACCGAAAGCGGTTCTCAAGCCTTAGTTGGTATCGCTTGGCTCATTTTCAGGCGATAACATCGTGGATGCTGCTCAACATATGTGAGAAGGGGGGGAGCTTTCTTGAGGTTTTTTTCAGCATATGTTGAGGACTTAAGACGATGGCGACGACATGGAGGCGGCAGAGTCTCTGTTGAAGCCGTAAACACTATGGCGATGGCTTAATGGATATAATTATCCAGAATGATTCATTGACGCCTTGGGCATCCATGATGATGGTCATGTTGTACTTAGTATGTGTACTAAGTTTCAGGTCTCGAGAAGATCTGGTTTGAGAGTAAGGCTCTATCCGCGCCATGGCGATGGGAGACTGTGATGCTTGTTTCCACGGCTGAAACTGATGGAGACACGATGCTCTAACTCATGATTCTGATGTTTTATGGGCAAATCCTTTTGCATGGATATTATTCATGATGTCCTGGGATATGAGCACGGGTTTTGGTATTGGTGTCAATGCTGGTTTGGATGGTGACGGTAGTTATTGACACAGGCAGTTTACTCCAAGAGAAGCTACGCCACAGAGGTCGACACCCTGATCATTAGGTTGTGAGTTAGTTTGTTACCTCGGTTGTGCTAGTTAGCTGACCTAGGAGTATGTGCCAGAGTTTGTTACAACCTAAGGACACGTGTATTGTTCTTGTTGGTTGTAATTTCCTATATATATGGAGTTCCCAATCGGGAATTAGGATACTGGAGGTATTGTATTCCAACTGGAAAAAATTTCTAAGTGTTTTCCCAGAAGAGAGAATTAATTTTCTCCATTGTCTTCTTGAGTGTTACTTTGTGTTTATGGTCGATTCATTGTGATTAGTGAGGTAGAGAAATTGTTTCTGCTTAAAGATTTCTCATCAGATGCAGGAGCAAGGCTATGCCAAGACAACATCAGACCATTGTGTGTTTGTGAAGGGATTTTCTTCAGATGATTTCATCATTCTTCTCCTGTACGTTGATGATATGCTCATTGTGGGCAAGAAGCCCAAGTGGATTCAGGAATTGAAGGCAGGGCTCGACACAGCCTTTGAGATGAAGGACATGGGAGCCGCCAATAAGATCCTTGGGTTGGAGATGATCAGATGGAATGGGAAGTTATACTTGTCCCAACAAAGATACATTGAGAAGATTTTGAAGAGGTTTGGCTTAGATTGAGCTAAATCAGTGTCGACGCCACTGGCCCCACACTTTAAGCTTTGCCATGATCAATCTCGTTAGACTGTGGATGAAGCTAGGCCGATAGAGACAGTTCCCTATACTTTAGCAGTAAGGAGTTTGATATATGTTATGATTGCAACAGGGCCTGACATAGCTCATGCAGTTGGAGTAGTGAGCAGATTCATATCTAATCCGGGCAAGGAGCATTGGGAGGCAGTGAAGTGGATCCTCAGGTACTTAAGTCGTACTTCTGATCTCGCCTTGTGCTATGGCGATGGGTCTCCAATGTTGACAGCTTTCACTGATGCAGATATGGCAGGGGATCTTGACTCAAGGAAGTCTACTTCAGGGTATTTGATGAGCTTTACAAAGGGAGCTGTGTCATGGAAATCCAAGTTGCAGAAGTGTGTGGCTTTGTCAACCACAAAAGCTGAGTTCATTGCCGCAACAGAAGCTTCGAAGGAACTTCTGTGGATGAAGAGATTCTTCACTGTCTTGGGAATTGAACAAGGCAAGTTTGTGTTTTGTTGTGATAGCCAAAGTGCTATTCATTTAGCAAAGAATTCCTCGTTCCATTGTCGATCAAAGCACATTGATGTGTGGTATCACTGGATTCGGGATTCAGTGTCTAACAATCTGATTGAGCTGGAGAAGGTTCACAGCGATGACAACGGTGCTGATATGCTCACCAAAGTTCTATCTCTAGAAAAGTTCAAAGGATTCTGTAGTACAGCAGGACTTGTGGATGCTGCTCAACATATGTGAGAAAGGGGAGCTTTGTTATGGTTTTCTTAGCATATGTTGAAGATTCAAGGCGATGGCGGCAACATGGTGGTGGCAGGTTTGATTGACGCTGTGGACACTATGGCGACGGTTGCATAGATCTTCTTATCCAAGATGATTCTTTGACGCCTTGAATATCCATGATGATTGTCATGTTCTACTTAGTATGTGTACCAAGTTTTAGGTCTCGAGAAGATCTAGTTTGAAAGTTAGGCTCAGGTGGCGCCATGGCGATGGGAAGTCTATGACGACGGTTCTCAGGCCTTTGACTGATGGCGACCCTTGGCCCTAACTTGTGATTCTCATGTTGTATGGACAAATCCTCTTGCATGGAGATTGTTCATGGTGTCCTAGGATATGAGGATAAGGTTTGGCATTGAGATCAATGTTAGTTTGTGGATGGCGACGGCTATCATCACCACAGGAAATTTACTCAAGGGAAGCAACGCCACAGAGGTCGACGCCCCGGTCATTAGGTTGTGAATCAGTTAGTTACCTCGGATTGTGTGCTAGTTTGCTGACCTAGGAGTTTGTGCCAGAGTTTGTTACAGCCTAGGGACACGTGTATTGTTCTTATTGGTTGTGATAGCTTATATATGTGGGGTTCCCTATCGGTAATCAATAGACTGGTGATTTGTAAATCTAGGTGAAAAAGTTCTAAGTGTTCTTCCCAGAAGTGAGAATCGATTTTCTCCATTGTCTCTTTTGAGTGTTGCATTGTAATTGTGCTCAATTCATTGTTTCAGTGAGGTTGAGACATCATTTTCGCTTTCAGATTTCTCATCAGGAATGCCATTACGACTTATTGAGAAGCTCTTTAATGTATCTTTTTTCCTACATCAGTAACCAGTCTTCCTCCCAATCCGATGCCGACACCGGTGTACTTGGGATTGTACTAATCTTCTAGCCGGACGCAGTCACCAGGATGAACATTCTGTACTAATCACATGATTTCCTCCTTATGGTACAGGTCTGGTAGCCGGGTCAAGGTTTGAATTGATAAAATCCCCAATCGTAGGGCTCTGACAATAGATCAAAACAACATGAGAACACATGGAGAGAGGGAGGAAGACCTTGGTTGCGACTCTGAATGATAAAACTGTAATGTACGCAATGGATTCGGGGGTCAATTGAGCCGACATTAGCTTGAATGCATTAAAGACCATTACTATAAATGGATGAAATGGAAATCTTAGCCCATAAGTGAGGTATGCTACATGGATGGCAACCGCATTTTCTTTTTCAAACTCGAGCACCGTCTCCTGCTACTATGGCAAATGGTAATCAATTTCAAGTGCTCGAGGAAATGCTATTTGGATGTTGAATAGATCATGAACATCGAGAATGCTGGTGGCTTCACTGATCTTCATCAGTTGTCGTCCTGGCAGGATCTTCACTTGTGCCTTACCGAGACCTTCCATGCTTCCATCCATGTTTTGTGCTTCAAAGCAAATTCGATTCAAGTTTGCGGTGTTTAACTATAGATAATCTTGCAATTAAGGGGGAAGTATACTTATAGATCACACAACCGCATTTAACTCAGGTAGTTCAATGGCCTTTTCGGCATTTACTTCGGGCATTCCTATTTTCAACTCTCTATCTTCCCTTAGATTTGCATGTCAGGGAAGATTCTTTCCCTTCTAAGTGCTTCATTTATGATTGCCTTAATTACTTGATTTACTCAATCTTCTCCATTAATGATGTTATCTTTTTCTGACAAGGAAGTGTTTAAGTGTGGAGTTCGGGAAATATTTTCACGTCACCTCCAAGATCTCTGTATTAAGAATCCTGATTTGGGTTATCTCCGACTTGGTAATCATTCTACTTTGAAGGATATATTTGTCACCATGAAATCATACATACGACAATTCCTCCTATGTGCAAGAAAGAATGTTATTACAGCGAGTAAGAAGACAAGGAGTGTTGTTCATCAATTTCAACTTAATCAGTCACGGGGTTTCTTTAGTCTTCTGCATCTGTGACGCTTCCATCGTCTACTTCTTCTTCTTCCTCGTCACTTCCACTTGTTTCCTCCTCTGGATACACCCGCCTCCATCCTAGTGCAGTAGACCCATAGAGATCCTCCTGACTATTCGTCATCTCCCCTGCTTGGCAATAATATATTGGTTCACAATCGAATGACATTGATTCAATGACTCTGACAAGAAGACACTTAGGAGGATGTGGTTGTGTGGCAATACCGAATTCTTCTAAGTTCCCCAAGTTAACCAAATGATGGAAATATGGTGTCAGCCGGTCCATTGTTGCCAACAGATCCATAAGGGCTAACTCCCCCTAGGTGAACTCTCTTTCTGGGATGGCTGGAGTTTGCCATGGTGTCTTGAGGGTAGTCTGAATTGGCCACTCAGCATTTTTAACTACTACGAACTTCATTTTCCACAACCTGGGTTCTTGTTCGAGCTACAACAGCCTACAACCTTCTTTCAGTATAAGCTTATAAAATCCTGTTCTTCTGGGTTCCGAAAACAAGTCCATACATGCATTAAATGCAACAATGGAAGGGGGATGGGCGAGTAATTCACTTTGGCAAATAAAACCAATGATTAGCGCTATTGAATCCGGAGTAAGATGTGCGGGAATGACACGATAAGCTTTAAAGACCTCCACTACAAAGGGATGGAATGGTAGTTGGAGACCATTTGTCATATGACTTAGATGGATTGTCAGGTTGTTCCTGTTCCCTACATATATAGCAGTTTATGAGGATAAAGGGAGAGTGTACCGAAAGTTTAGGGGACAAGGGAAGGTGATTCTTATGTCTGCAAGATCCGCCGAGGTTAACATGTTCGTAGCCTCGGCTAGTTTCTTTGGAAAATGGCCAGGAAGGGATGTCACTCCAGCTCGACGACAAAGGTCCATGATCACCGAATTGTTTGCTAATTGTTTGGCTTCCTTCCTATCTTACCTTACTTCGTTTATATGTGTGTTGCAATTATTACTTCATATTAATTACCTTCTAACGGTCTCTTTCGCCCATAATAATTACAGGGATTCTCTATCCCGGTGCACAGCTTTCGCTTCTATGAAATTGTCTCTCCATATTGGGTAACTTTTTCGTTACATATCCTTTTCTATGCATTTAATGCTTTCACCCTTTTTCCTTGGTTCTTAATTCTTCACCTTGCTCGAGGACGAGCACGATTCTAGTGTGAGGAGATGATTGGTGGGGAAATAGTGTGCATCCTATGCTTCTTTATTGTTAATCTTAATAAACTCTAGGGGATGAGACTTTGGGATCTGTGTAGACTTAGGGATTTACTTTGGATACCAACTTCACTGTGCTTTAATGATGTTTCCTTCATGGGAAAGGGAGTCGGGATTAAGTCGAGCCAATCAAGTGACTTCTTGGAGAACTTAGTGATATCTAAAACTTGGTTAGGGTGGTTTCGGTGACTAGGTACTTTATAATTTTCATACTCACTTTGGGATACTAACTTTAACGGTGTGTATCAATTATAGACTTAGTGAGTGCGGTACAAATGCCGACCTTAATCTCTCTGACCTTGTTAGGATGGCTGGTCTAATTCTGATTCAAAAAAAAAACTTCATGGACACTAGGAACTACCTTGTCTTATAAAAATATAACCCGACCTCGTTGCTTGCAGAAGTTCGAGGGGCGCGTTAATAAAAGGACTCGGTAGATCTACGTGTTTTAATAAGTCCGACTTCGAAGGCTTTTTTAAATTAGGCAAGTAAGTTCCCACAGGGGTATTTTCGAAATACCTGACACCCAATGGCTTAAGGGCTGGGATTGTTGTTCTGAAAGCCTTTTACAGGGGTCATCTAGAAAGCTCGAATGAATTCGGACTCAACAAAAAGAGATAAGAAAATAATTAATAAAGTCGAACCAGTTATCATAGCGGTGGAAGGAACGAGATGGAAATGTTGAATACCAATCTTTACTTTGAAAACTTTTGAGACACTTTTACTGATAGTAATTTCCCTTTCAAAATAACATTGAAGTCTCAGTGTGCCAGATCACTTGAGTCGGGAGGGTGCGTCACTTTGAACTTCGAAGGTTAGGAGAACATTGTTCCAGAAAACCGACACCTCTAGACCAATGAGGGGAACTGAACCAATTGACTTGATTCGGTATTTTAACTTAAGTTCCTTGTCTGTCGCAATTCACCATTGGATAATAGAGATCCATTCCTGGCTCACAACCGTGTTCCACCGGGCGTGCCAAAATATTTACGGAAAAATCCAAAAGAGAGTGGGAAGTAGAAAATGGGGCTCCCGGGGAGGGGGCGGGCAAGTCTCACCTCGTAGAGCGATGTGAACCAGGAAATGTAAAGTGTATTGAGTTAGAAATTTAAAGGTGCTGGAAAACTAAAGGTGCAGGGAAATAAAGTCAATGAAGTAAAATAAAGGTAGATTCATTTGATTGATGTTCGTTTTTCTTCTCCACGGAGCTTTTTACATATTTATACTCATAGCTTCTAACGTAACCGCTCCATGAACTGCTCTTTGAACCGCATGAGACCTCAACCGCTCACGCACCATCGATTCGTCAACCACCCAGACGTGGGTCTTCCACCTCTCCATTCGTCAACTGCTACGTCATGTTGATTTAATCCTTCAACTACTCCACGTGTCCTTGCAACTCAGCTTTGGGCTCCAACCGTTGGCATCATAACAATTGTAGCAATAGTAGTAACAAATGCACTAGGCTCTACAATCAAGCCGTAAACGCTCCACTACATGCATTCATCCAACAAGATAATCCTAATTAGTATTAATACTATGGACCCATGACATGCATCGATACCACCTTATATCATGATAATATAGGGCAGCCCAAACAGTGTGCATCAAACACCCATCAAACACAACATGTAGCACGTCCCACGCCCATGTATAGATATTAGATATATACGTGCTAGTAGCAAGCTTGTCACTTAAACGTGCTAGCAGGAAGCTAGCACGGGCGTAATGCCTCACAAATTAGCACACTCAACAAGCTACCCTAACCGTACCGCGAATCACTCATGGTAGCCGTGCAACGCCCTAGCCACCCACACACTTAGAACGTGTAACGCTCCACCTACCAATGACGGTCCAAACGCCTAAACATGCAACCAAACTCGGTGTGATAACCCGTCCCGGTTTTATACCGGTATGCTTCTGGTTGGGTTTGATTCCAGTTTAAATTGAATTTAAGTTGATTGGGTTATTTTTAATAACTCGGTTGGCTTTTATTTAATGTGGGTTCATTTCCTTTCGAGAATCCTTCCTAGCCCAGCTGGTTAGGGGGAAGCGGAGAAAGGAGCGAGGGAGTTTAATTTGAGTGGTTGCGGGTTCTAAACCCAACGATGGCTTTTTATTTTCGCTGTTCTTTCTTTTGATTTATGGGGGTGTGGATTTACGTCTTTGCCCTCATTGATTAGAGAATTGAATTAGGGAAATCAGATTCTGAAACACCCGTAACTTCTTCTCCTCTCTCCACTTTCAGTTTCTCATTTTTCCTCTCTTCTCTCACGTCTCTCATCTCTCTTTTTTCCTTGGCTTTGGCGGCAATCACAGAGGAGGAAGGAGGAGGACGACGATTGGGATTGTCCACCGGAGGAGACTTTGTTGCGTCGTCATCGTGTGGTCTCAGGTAAGGGTTTAGGATTATTTTCCCTTTCTGTTTGCTTCGGAAATCCGCCGAAGTTCGAGAAGTGGGGAAGGAGTCTAATACAATGGGTCGCCCGGGGGGCAAGCCACACCCCATAGAGGTAGGCCGTTTAGAAACGAAATGAAGTAACTAGAACTGGAAATTAAAAGAGAGCAAGGGAATTTTAGGGGATAAATTCTACTCTAAGTGCTAAATAAATGAAGAAGTGCTGAAAAAAAAAGTATTAGAGCTGGAAAGAGCAAAAGGAATCAGAATATCATTGATTTGAAACTTGGTTGTTGGTCTGGTGTGCTGTCCTTTTAACAATGAACTACAAGGCCCTATTTATACTAAGGAGGGAGTTAACCGTTCCAACGGTCCTATGAAAAAACATGACAAAATATACTCTTCTCTTCCTTAAGGGTCTGTTGTTATCCATGTATTTCAAAAAAAAAACATCTGAAGGATTGCGTCCAAAGCTTTTGGATAGTCATCTTGATAATTCTTGTCATCAACGGTTATTGACCAATCATCGTCTAACGTTTGATCCTTGCGTGCTAGTCACGTGCTAACCCTTTTCTGAAAGCCTTGAAGCCTTCGTGAACTATGAACCGGATTTCTGCCTGGCATGTCCTTCATATCTGCACGTGCCTGGCACGTTCTTCATATCTGCACGTGCCACCCTCAGAGCTGGTCTCCTGATCTTCTTCCTGAAGCTTTCCCTTCGGAACTCAATCGTCATTGCTTGTTCTCGGGTATAGCAAAGAAAATAAAAAAACATCATAAAAGCTAATTATTTCTTTTTTCCAAGATAACAATTTATCTTCCCTTCATTGTGTGACGTTCTACGTTCTTAGGTGAAAAAACGTCCCGTTAACAGTACCCCCCAGCGTGGTGTGCTTAATGAAGAAAGCCATCATTAGTACGCCGTGCTTCAGAGCGAAGGGACGTCAACCGTCACAATCAGTCACTTCAGTTGTCAGGAAGATGATAGGACACAAATACATCTTAATTCATCTCCTCGCTTTAAGCAGGATTTCAAATTATTAAATTCCATTTAATCCCTGATTTAATGTTGGGTCTGTAGACCTTCATCCTCTTCCTTCATAACAACTTAGACCTGAGAATACTTGAAAGAAGCTGTCCTGACTTTGAACCCGTCAAAATTTAAAAAAATTCAAACCACAATTCTTTCAAATTTACACCTCTCCACCAATGGCGACGTTCGAAGACTACCTGGAAGTTTTGCAATCTCCCCTGGTAGCTCCTGACGTCATACGTCAAGGGACCGGAGGCGAAAACCTACTGGGACCATCGATTATTGCCTCCGAAGATTTAAGCCCTCTCCCCAATAATGTTTACGGCCTCCTCTATACCTCAACTCTTCTTTCTAAGCTGTCAGACCCTCAATCAAGGATTCCTAGGGCTCTGAAGGCCACATCATTAAGAAATTGGCCGCATACGGATGCATCGATGGCGTCGTGGTACACAAAGATGAAAGGGAACACCGAATTCGTAGATAACGCTCGAAAATCATGTATTTCTACATTGCTTGAATTCTGCGTAGCAACGCCTATCTTTGACCCCGATCTTTTTCTTACTGCCATGACGCTATGGTCTCCGACGGTCAATGCTTTCCTCTTTCCTCCTGGACCGATGACATAACCCTAAGGGATATGGGTGCCCTTACGGGCCTCCTCCCTATAGGAGATGCCATTTCTGGAGACACGGCCTTTAGTGGCATTGCCCAACTTGTGCAAAACTCAAATCTGAGTTCGTACAGCAACCTGATCCAGGCTTATAAGAGCACAACAGTGATTGAGGAAGAAGAACGGGTGGCGTTCATCCATTACTTTGTATGCAAACATCTCATCGCTCTGGGCAATGGGAAACCGGCCTCGAGTTATCTCAAACTGTCATTTGACATTGCATATGGAAAGAAATTTGACCTAGCTTCTTTCCTACTTTCATCAATATATCGAGGTATATCCCAGTTATGTGAACAAGCGCGCCAAGGAGGATCCCTGACATCGTGCGGCCCTTTGTGGATCGTTCAGATGTGGTTAAGGGCGTACTTTCCTTCTCTGGGTAGCTTGGAGACACGCACTGGGATTGCGTGTTTAGGTTTGAGATTAAGGGAGCTTGGCCCAGTAGACTGTGGCAAACTCGAGGTATGGAACATTCTTTCTTCGCCCATCCACACCAATTTCTTTCCTTTTCATGCTTCTGAGAACGCACAAGTGTTGTATGACCCGAGAGTGGAACCAAGAGCATGGAAACGCTTCTTGTCTTGTTGTGAGCTCTCTTTTGACATTATTACCGGGGCGAATGCCAGAGCCGGCGCGGAACCTTAGCATCCTAACTTTGCAGCGCGCCAACTTGGTTTTTTCCAATCTCACCCTGTCCCCCTTTTCTATTATTTTAGTTACGAGGGCAGGGGCATCTTATCTTTAGAGGAAATCCAATCGGTCCAACGTCAAAGAAGGAAACTTCTTAACCGTTGCGTCCCCCCACAAGTTGAGCTCTCAACTAATCATGGTACAGACTTATACTTTATGGACTTCTGGAAAGAGGAAGTAGAACGCCTTTTTACCCGTGACATCAGTTAATTATCTTTCTAGAAATGAGAAGGGAAGGAAGTGTGTCAAGCAACCTGGCATAGACAAAGAAAAGAATGAACGAGCCGCTGTGTCCGTGCCCAAAAAGGTAATGCCTCCATTCGCCCTTTTCTTTTGACGTATCCTTCTCAGCCCGTCCTAACCCATCATGTTTTCTCAGAAGAAGAAAACGGCGAGCAAGAGAGTGGAAACTCCTTCTTCGTCAGCCTCTCAAGATTCTGAAAGCTCAGAGCGTTCTGACAAGGTGAGGCTTTTTTTTTCCTTTGGACGTCCCCCATCCTATATTCCATGCGTATATTGACCATCATAAATCCTATTTTAGGCTTTAAACGCTCAACCCGTATGGGCTGCGAGCCCGAGAGGCCGCATTATCAAAGTCCCGGGATCTCAACAGCTTCTGGACACTCCTTTCAACTCCTCACAAAATTCTACGCCCGCAGCACGTGACAACGTCCCTGCCACAGATCCATCTACTCTTCTTATCCAAGGCGACGCTCAAAGCGTCGGGACGTCGCATCAACCTGCCGGCCCGCCAACACCTTTGAATGATAAAAGTACTGAAAAGCTGCAGGTAACCCCTGACATGCCAGTTGATTCTACCCCCCAGGTACATCCTCAAGATGCTGGCACTTCAGTAAACGTACCGGAGGCTTCGGGTCGACCTATTACTACGACTGAGATCATCCAGAGATCGGAACCAACACCTCCCCAGGAAGAGACGACGCAAGAAGAAGTGGGTATAAAGGTCCTTTGCATTTACCTATGTTATCGCCCATGTATTTTTGTAATCGTCATTCGTATGCAGATGTCTCTGATGGAGCGTGTGGAGGAGATGCTAAAAAAGGTACCCGTGCTGACCAATCTTCGCCCACCTGCTCCCATCCTGGTACGTCGGGAAGCTACGCGTGTAGTTCCATAGAACTTAAAAGACGTGGGCGCGAAGCTGAAACAGTTCCTCTCTTTACCCCGGGCTGACATTCTATCACCTTAAGGAGACGCGCTTCTGAAAGATCTAACAAACCAAACAGAAGGGCTCCTTGCGCGCCCCATGTGCCCATTGCCGCGCAAAGTGTGGCCAATCAAATCACTCAAGGCACAATTTTCATGACGCACAAGATCCGCATGCTGAATGCGCAGAGGAAAACCAACATGGGCGTATCACAGAGCAACAACGACTCAAAGATCAAATAGAAAAGGAACAAGGGGATTTAGGGACGGTTGCGAATGAGGTAATCAGCGAACGATCCCAAATTTCTGATTTAGAGCGGCAAATTAAAGTACTGGAACAAGAGTTGGCAGACCGCAAAGCAAGCGCTTCGGCCAAAGAGAGAGATCTAGCGGCTCGTGCTGATTCTATGGGGCAAAAAATCTTGGCCCTGGAGGAACTTATCCAGGTGGACCCATTGTCCAGAGATCAAGAGTTCGCCAAGATTGATCAAGAACTCGAAGCTGAGAATCAACGTTTACTCATGTTAGCTTCAGACTTCGTGAACTCCTACTGTCAGTAAACACTTACTTTCTTTGCTGCTTCCTTTGGAACGTGGGTCGTTCTCTTGCTACTTTCTTTACTTTTATCGCCATTGCCAACTGCTACCAACTGTTGAAACAATAACTTCTTAACGTAAATTTTGAATAAAAGGACGTCTTCGTCCTTCATTGATGCTTAATTTGACTATTCATCCCAAAGAGAAGGGACGAACTTCTTGAGATATTTGCCATTGATGGCACGTAAATGAAGGTCACCATCCAAATTCCGCAGATGGTATGCGCCATGGGCGAGGACGGTCTCCACAATGTATGGCCCTTCCCAATTGGGGGACCATTTCCCATAAAAGGGGTCCCGCACTTCTAGTGGCAAACGTGCCTTCCACACAAGTTCTCCTTTCGAGAAGGACTTGGACACTACTTTCTTTTTATAGTGTCTAGCCATTCTTGCTTTTTGAACTTCAGTACGATTTAACACTGTTATTCGTAATTCATCTAGGGCGAGGAGGTCATGTACGATGGACTCCTTATACGCTTCAGGAGTTAAGTTAAATTGGTGCCTGACTCTGACAGACTCGACCTTCACTTCAATAGGTAGGATGGCCTCTAAACCATAAACCAACTAATAAGGGGTGACCCCTGTAGCCGTCCTGGGACTTGTACGAAACGCCTAGAGCGCTTCATATAGCAAGTCGTGCCAAACCCTTGGGTTCCCATCTATCATCTTTCTAATTATACCCTTAAGAATCTTATTCGAAGA
>JAOWBR010157029.1:0-12728 GCA_028571145.1 Dionaea muscipula
CCTCATAACCTATAATATTTACTTACCCGAACCCGTCCCGAACCAGCCCCGTATCCCGAATCCACCCCAAACCCGAACTCAAACCCACCCCAAGCCCGTGACAGGGATTCCCCGAACCCGTCCCGTACCCGATCGTGGCGGGTTCGGTACGGGGATTTTAATACCCGATCGGGTACGAGGCGGGTTCGGGTATGGGGGGAAAATTCGAGTATATTCGGATATTCCCCGAACCCGCCCCTTTGCCATTCCTACTCAATATTAAATGACGTGATGTTTGCCCCATTCTCGTGATAGGATTGCGTGGTTTTTGCTTCATTCCCGTGAGAGGATGACATAGTTTTTGCCCCATTCCCGTGAGGGGATGGCAAGGTATTCGTCGTGTTGATGATGTATATGTGTGATATGTGATGTTATAGTATAGTATTGGTGTATGTGTGATTTGTGGTGTTACAGTATTGGTGTGTGTGTGACCTGTCTTGTTCTTGGATTGTGGTATTCGAGGTGTTTTTTTATGATAGCATGTGTTCTCTCTGTTGTTTCCCCCACCTTGGGCGTGGTGTTACGTTTATGCTATTTGTTGTCGTTGTCATCTCCTTATTGGTATAATTGTATTCGGAGTTTGATTTCCTTCCTTTAATAAGTATGTTATTCATTCCTATTCTATAGTCTGTACTACACTGTCTACAACTCACTCAGCTTTATAAGCTAACGACGTGTTATGCTCTGTTCACCATCACAGGTTCTCAGGTTAGACATTAGTTGGATGCGATGGGAGACGATGTCAGGCATCTTAGGATTGTCCTTTTGCTATGACTGTCCTAGGTTGTTTGTTGATTTTGGGAGTTGCTTCCATTGTATTTTGGGATGTACATAGTTGGTTCTATTAGCTATGATGGAGTTTCGTTTTGTATTGTACATTCCCAAGGCTTTATAGAGTTTTGATATCACTTGATAGTATATGGTTTTTGGTTGATATTGTTATTGGTATCAGAGCACCACGTAGGCTTTAATGACACGTAGAACGGCTCAAGTGTTATTGTCGGTAGCATCCCGAGGTGGGGTGTTACATTGTAAGTTCAAGGTAATAAAGGTATCTGTCTCCGCCATTTATTGCAATGTCATCATTTGATCTATTAATGAATAAGAGGTACATTCTTATATTTATCGGCTCTTGTGTGCATGTGTCCTGCGGATATGTATGGTCGAGCACATCTAGTGGGAAGTGGTCGTGAAGACGACGACGACAACAATAAATACATGTTTTTTGTGCATCGAAACTACATCTTAAATTTATGCGGTGAAATAGAACTTTTATAGAGATTTTCAAGAATTTTGGAAAAATAGGCGCTAAGACTTTAAAAGGTATTTTAAATGGTGCATAAACAGATGTTGAAAAACCTTCTCTTCTACAAAACGTATGAGAAAGTTGCTACTTGTGTCAAAACTCATGCCGGAGTAACTTTTAACTTTTTCAACAAAGATTGGTTTACATCTGTGCACATATTTGTTTGTTCTAGTCATTTATGGCCTAACCACAGCACATACAGGATGAATTGCCATGATGCTTACTATTTCTCATTACTTGGTGAAGCGGATTAGTGATACAAAGGGTTCTAATGCTCAGTTAGAAGCTTGAAATATACAGAGATTATTTTCAGCTAGAGTAGAAGAAATGTGCTTTTGAGTAACTTTTAGCCTTCGTGAATAAAAAAAATTTATATATATCTTCATTCAATATAATCTTTTTTCTATAAGATTAAAATGGAAGATCGCTTACAAGGTAATTTGTGATAAAAAAAAAAACCTGCTAAATTAAGGGCAAATAATTTAGGATGGATATTCTTCTAATGATATATCACATAGTGTTTGGCATTAAGTGCATGTACAAAAGAAATGGTCTGACAGAGATGAAAATGAAATGAAAATCTTCAGGTACATATGTGGGCATATTAGGGGAGACACGATCTGCAAAAATTGCCGTTAAGGTGGTATATAAGTATGAAACTGACATTCCAATGCACCATCAGAAAAAAGATCAGAAGGAATGAAATATGTCCAAGTCATAAGTTGAATAAAAAAGTACAAAAGGAGCTTGAAAGAAACTTTAAAACATGACATTGCATTCAATTACCTAACCACGACATGCAACAAGATAGACAATCATATATGTATGTAGCTAATCCCACCTAGAGGCATAATGGCTTTGGTTGTTGTAACTTTAAACATACTGAAAAATTAAGATGCAAAGACTTTCTACTGAAGCACAGAGTCTTTATGAATTATAACTATTATTAGTCATTAAGTGCTAGCAATACGCTCACTGCTCCTGAATCTAGACCTCAGTCGATAATGTTACCAGGATGTACCGGCTCTGCATTTCCCTCAACAAAGCTTGTCAAGTAAAAATAGTGCTAAAGTTGCCAGCACTTCTCCTATCCTAGAAAGGTTTATAGTTGGAGATTGCTTCTGGGAAATTATTCTGGAAAGGTCAATCTGAGAAGAGCTCCATTCGTGGAGAAAGGAAACATGAACAAGGTCGATTAGCCTTCGCCATGCTTTTCGGAGCAGTAATTACCCTCAAAATAGTTCAATATTTTGGGAAAAACCTTAAAAGTTAGCCACAATATACGTAGACAATAACGGGCTAGGATTGTGAACCATCACAAGTTGAGGTCACATTCCAAGTTTCCGACTATAGTTGTCGAAATGTTCTTTTTCCAGAAACATGTACTGTTCTACATATTCGCTGAAAGAAGAAGCCACTTTGAGGACTCTAAGTGAGAAAAAAACAAGGGTTTCCACAAACCTGCATTGATTCTGTTCCACGCTTCCACCAAATAGAACATATAGAAACAGCTGTCATTACAGCTTTGAATCCCCCCTCCCAAGGTGCAACCGCCCTCAAAATACACACATATATGTAACATAAAAGCAACAAAAACCTAGTTTCCCTTCCACCGAATATAACCTTCCACTTAGACACAGAGGAGAGTATGCACCGTACATATGTTTAAGTACTAAAGTCATAGATTGACATAGAAAAAAACAAAACCACCATATACTTATGATAAAGTATGCATGCCAGATAGAAAGCTAAACTCACCCTCAGTCTTTGTTGTTTCTGCTTTCTCACTGAACTGCATGAATGCACAATGATGTACATGAAAATTACATCAGGCCCACAACAAAAAGGAACGATGCCCAGATTTCATAGTTGACAAAAAAAAACGTTGCTGGATCTTGCCAAAAAAACTCACTGTCTGCATCTTATTGAACTCATTAGTCAAACCGTCTTGTTCTGCTTCGCTTTTGTGGTTCTCTTGGACCCTACAATTTCAAAAGAAGCATAATGGTTTCAAAGAGATTACCGCTACTCCTGAAATCATTGCCTAAAAATAGTAAAAGCGTGAGCAGTAAGGAGAAAAATAAAAGACCTGAAATCTTGTTCCATATCATGAATTCCCCAAGAAATATCTTCAGATGCTAGAGAATCAGATTGATAAACTTGACTGCTGATGTTTAGTTGAGAGGTTTGCACTTCATCCTGCATTATGCAACATTTGAACAAACAAAAGATTAGTTATCCTTTCGACCATACAGGTACAAAGGTTCTCAAACAAAGAAGATCACGATTATCACTGCATTAATTTAACGGTAAAAGGGTGGCCGTGGCCATAGACCTTGTGCAGCCACGGCTTAAAAAAAGGGCAGGGAACAGGCAACAACTTCAGGGCCTGCTTCCGATGAAACTTTAAGGAAATACCTAGGATCGGAAACAGAGACTCACAAAGAATAGGAGGTGAAGAAGGAAGGGACTATTCTCCTAGTAGAATAGCACTAGACCTTCAGCAGAAACCTAGTTAGCGCAAGTAGAAGCCCAGTCAATGACTCGGATAAGACATCTTCCATCACCAGTCTTATTCTTATATGGGAGAAATCCGTAGAGAAGCTGGCTTTAAGCTCGCCATCAGGCTGATTCAGAACCACAACCTTTGACTATCCTTTTGGTTTTTAGTTTTTCCTCACCGAAGAGGCAGTAAATGTAGAACATATTAAAGAAGAATAATTATCAATAGTTTCATAACAGAAATTCTGCAAGTGGCTCAGCTTCTAAGAAAGGCACAAAATAGATCAATCAGAGATGACCTCTGGGTACAACTTTCCACCATAGGAGGACATTTATCTAGCAATATTATACCATAATTTACCTCTTAATCCACATTTTGAGAAGTGCTCATCAACTAGCTGTATAAATCATGACGATAAAGTTGATCAAGACATAATCCAAACAGAAGGAACCCGAGCACAACAACAAAAAAAGGAAAAGGAAGACTTGACCAGCTCACAATATCAGCAAAATGAAGCTAAGGACCAAAAAATCCCATCATCAGAGCCGACAACACTTAAGACTGATTATTTCGCACAAGACCATGCACGTACAATATATATAATACTAGAGGAAACTCGTGCCTTCAGCACGATAACACATCATCTCTAACAATAAATTTAAGAATTCGATTATAATATTTAAATTTTTTATTAATAATATTTTAGAAAAAAAATAGATGTGATTGAAAATAAGAAAAAATGAGAGATGAGAAAGAAGAGAGAGGGAATGAGAAGAGAGAGGAGAGATAGGGATAATGTGAATTTTATATTAGAGAGGAGTTGTAGCCAAATTCAAAATAATCATGGAATGTAATATTAATTTTGGGACTGTACCTTTTCCTTACATCGAACAACAGCTACTATAGTGTGTTACTCTATTCATGTATCCCACCAAATATAAATTTCACATGCATTTTGTATAAAAAAAGACTAGGAAGTCGATCTGATAAAGCTGGTAATTTTCTAAATTTAAAGAGGAAATAAAAAAACATCACTGCATGTTATTGACACTATATTCACAGAAACTCATTTTTTATGAAACAAAAGTTCTAAAAGAATGTCAACGATGGAATTACTCCACCAGAATAATGGTGAAAAAGATGTCCTCCATCCTCAGTAAAAAAATCCATGTTTTTCTATAGCCCATGATAATGACAAATTAAAGTTAATCACAGCCTGCAGAGCAGGAATATACCACTGGAAAGAAGCTTGGTAACGCTTGACCACCTTCATGGCTTTTCCCACTGGTAGCCTCAGCAAAAGACCTGCTAATAGCACATGCAGGAGAATTTCGAAATGTCTCACCATTGCTTGCATCCCACATCACATTCTCTTCGTCAAAATCGCTGTCATCAGAAGTCCTTAAAACTGATGAATACCTAGCCTCCTCGTCAATATCAAAATGACCAAGAGAATATAAACCTCTTTCCTGTCAACAAAGACAAAATGAAGGATGAAGGACTGAGAGTAAGCCTCAGAAAGGACATTACTCCAAGATTAATAAATGCTAATGTGACGTACCTCTGCTAAATGCAAGTCATGAGTCTCCTCGCCCTCAATTTCTCTAGCTATTCTTAGAGCTTCCTCTTCCAACTCCCTCATTTGAGGTCCCTTCTCAAGCTTTGTAGTGTAAATTTCCTCATTGAAGGTGCTTTTTACACCAAATAAAGTTTCATTTACTTTGAATTGATCCCAGCTCCTATTGGACATAGATTACAATTTCAAATCAGCAAGAAACCATATAGAAAGCAGAGCATGCAATGTAACATTACACCAAACAAACCTCAGGCTATCACACATCAGAATGTTTCATTTTGATTGAACACATATCATAACTATTTCAAACATCTAGCAGCAAGGGATGAGCAAAATAAGAAAAAGATAGTTACTATAACAACCCGGTCCAAGAACTATCAAAAATGTTCTCCAATTCTGGACACTGCGGATCATCCCCTTCAGGCACCCAACGTGCTAGCTCTCTCTCAACCTCCACATGGCGGGTGTTCGATATGTAAGAGTCCAACATAATCTCCGGCAGTTTGTCACGCTCGAGCTCATTCGATACCCCATTGCAGGTCACAGCCAAATCCTACCAAGGATACAGAAACCAAATAAGATATATCCATCAAGTTTCACTAAATCCAGAAGTCAGAAAGAATGTCAAAATAACTGTGTGTGGTGAGGGATAAAATAGATTAGTTAACTGTTAGCATACCTTTAGCATATATCTTAAGTATAACATAAAGATATCATAGCGGAGGTTGTCTTCCGCTGTTCTAAGCGTGTCAGACAAGATTGAGGTTCTTTGCTCCTGTTTCTTCTCGGGTTTGAGGTTTGTTATTTGGTTTGATTTTCTTTGGCATCTGGCTTTGGCTTCAGCTTCAGTTTTGGGTATCGGCTTTTGGGTTGGCATTGACATCGGCATTAGCATCAACAAAATCATATAGTTCGTTTTATAGTCATATTCTATTAACCAATTTCGTTTCCTAGTTAACAAACTCTCGATACTTGTAGTCGTCGTATCGTGAGTTTGAGGGAGGATATTACCATATCAAGCACATATCTTCATCATCATCATCATCAATATCAAATCCCACTAGATGAGGTCGATCGTACGTAATCAGTTAGGACACATGCACAAAAAATGAACTCTACCCTCCTACCTTCCAAAACAATGAACTCCGCCCTCCTAGCAGACGCATGCCACGCATTTGGCGGTCTCCGCCATATGTGATATGCCCAACGCAAGCGTCCCTCTCGCATCTTATCAACAACTGGTATCACCCCGAGCTATCTATGAATCTCCTCATTCTTTATTTTCTCCCTTTGAGTAACACTGTGCATTCATCTCAGCATATACATCTTCGCCACCGCCATCCGTTGTGCGTGACTTTTCTTGATCGGCTAACACTTTGTCTCGTACAACAAAACGGATCTAATCGCAGTCCGATATAATTTATCTTTCAACTTTAAAGATACCCTCTTGTCGCACGGAACACCCGAAACAACCCTTCATTTCTGTCAACCAACATTAATTCCGTGTGTTACGTCCTCATCAATCTCTCAATCTTCCTCAATAAGAGCTCCTAAATATTTAAACTTATTTGTCCTAGGAATACCTCATTCATCCACCAACACTTGTGGAGCTCCTTGTTCCTCACCCCTAAACGCACAATTCATATACTTCATCTTATTCCTAATAATCCGAAAACCTCTAGCCTCCAACGTTGTCGTCGATCTTCTCAACTTAGCTTATATACCTTCCCTAATCTTCTCCATCAAAACAATACCATTCGCAAAAAGGATGCACCAACATGCTTCCTCACATATATCCCTCACGAGCTCGTCTAGAACTAACAAAAATAAGTACGTGCTCAATGTCGACCTTGATGCACACCAACAGTGACCGGAAAATCACGAGTGAGCCCTCCGATCGTCCTAACACAAGTTGCCGCTCATGTATACATATGCTTAATGATATCAATATACTTCTTACTCACATCTTTCTTCTGTAACGTTCACCAAACAACTTTTCTCGGTACTATACCGTACGCTTTTTCAAAGTCAATGGAGATCAAGTGAAGATCTATCCTCCTCTCCCTAAACTTCGCCATCATACCACGTATCAAGTGGATGCGTCCATAATAGAACGCTCTGGTATGAACTCAAATTGATTCTCATAAGTTTAATATCACGAAAGTTTATATACTCCTACACCACCCCCTTATTTTTAAAGAAATGCACAATTGTACTCTTTCATCAAACGCCCGACATTTTTCCTGTCAGGATCCTATTACGCAACCCACATAATCATACTGCTCCAGTCTGACCCAAAATCTTTCAGACTTTAATCGGCACTCCATCTCGACTGATTGCCTTCCGGTACCTCATAGTCTTCATCGAACTCTGCACTTCCGACATTTGTATGCGCGGTGCGCCTAATGTACAAGTGTCTATCTAGCATATATCTTGAGTATAAGATATGATATCTTCTTTATATCTTTATGTTATACTCAACATATATTTATTATCATATATCAGTCTATCTCTATGTTTTATTCTCCTATAAAAGGATGGTGTCTTGTATAGTTTAGATGATGTGAGAATATACGAAGTATTCCACATACTTTATTTTAACATTAACCATTCCACCAACCATCACGCAAAAAAAGCTAAGCAATAATGTCTAATATGATTGCAAACAGAACAAGTAAAGAAATTGTAGCAGGTACCTTGGCACTGACTTGGACAAGTTCATGAGCAGGTATAATTAATGACTTTGAAGGAACCTTCCCGACTGAATCTGATCCAGCCATGCATCCTTGGGAAGAAGCATCCTTTGTTAACCGTGCCATTTTCAAAACAATTCCTGTGAGTGAGACAAGAGTAAATGCTAAGAAAAATTTGATTGGTACTCACCCGAAGAAGAAAAAAAAACCAAGACTCAACGTCACAATGGTAAAAGTTTTGGGAACCAAAATATCATCTGCTAGCAGGTTCAGGTCGATGAAACATACCAAAATCTTTATCAGCATTTGTGGCATGGAATATTCCAGAAAATACAGATCCATTTTTCACCTGAACGTCCACTTGGTGTCCAATTAGACAAGTTGTTAAATATACTAGCCGATCTCGTGAAGCACTTTCATGCTCAGTTTTGTTGCTACTTGTGACACCTGCATGACCATTAATGAGGAATAATCTTAACGCAATAAAAACCATCAACATCGCAGAAACAATATCTCCACCTGCAACACGATTGAGATTTAATTTCCCAAACTGCAACTCATTGTTTATTCTGGAGCTTGCGCCTTTTTCTAATCTACGGTGGCTAAAACCATTAGCCAAGGGCCTAGGCTGCACAGCTTGCTGCAGGTTCATCCTGTGCAGCAGCCCCAAACCACTGCAAAATAAAAATACCTAATGAACATCCTTTTGCAGCAAAAAAATCATCAGATATGTGGCATGCAGAGGACAAAAATTGTAAAGCAACCGCAACGGGTTATGAGCACTGAAAATTTTTTAATGGTAGAATATCACATGCAAAAATGATGAAAAAGTAAAGAATTGCTCAAAGCTCAAATCACCTATATCAATAAATCAACTGTAACAAAAGCTGAATCCTATGGTGTGAGGCTGAGGAAATGGTTTTTAATACTTCAAGATGCCGCCTCACGTGAAAGCCATTGGTTTTGAAACGTGACTATACACTAGTCCATAATAACCACAGCAATTGGGGGAAACAATTCGAAGTGATGACCACTTAGTCAAAGTAGCAAAGTTACCATGTAGAGAAACCAACTACACTATGAAGTCAAAAAAGAAAGTCTAAACATTGTGTCCAACATCAGAGTAGCATTCCTAATTAACATCCATATGCATAAGGTAAATCTTGAGAAGCCCACAAAGAAACACAAGGAATCATGGGGCAATAACTAGTTCAGCTAGATACAAATTTACTCAAGGTCCCCAATCAGCCTAACTCAAGGTCTTAAATTTACTCAAGCAATACCAAAACAATAGGGGTGTTCAAGCAGACCCGGGACTCGATACGATCCGGTCCGGTCTCTCGGACTGACCCAGTCCTTATTCGGATCGACCCGATTCGACCCGCTGAGGATCAGGTCAAGATTGACCTAAACCAGACCGCCCGGGTAGATATTTTTAAAAAACTAGATAATCAGGTTTCTATATAATGATTTTTTTTTCAAATTCCATCAACTATCTATCCGTGAATGGAAAAAAGAGGCATTGGTAGTTTATATAGACTACCAACTCCTTTGCACATTGTCGTTGGATCAATATGAAAAAATTACTAGTGGAGTCAGTTGTTTATATAGACTACCAAGTCATTTATACATTGAAACTTGATCAATGTGGGAAAAATACTAGCAGAGTCAATTGTTTATATAGACTATCAACTCCTTTGCACATTACAGCCTGATCTGTGGGAAAAATACTAGTGAAGTCGACTGTTTGTATAGACTACCAACTCCTTTGCACATTGAAGCTTGATCAATGTAGAAAAAATACTAGTGGAGTTAGTTATTTATATAGACTACCAACACGCTTGATCAATGTGGGAGAAATACAAGTGGCTTTGGTTCTATATACACACTACCAACTCCTTTGCACATTGAAGCTTGATCAATGTGGGTGAATAAGTATAAGCAACCAACTCATGTGCAACTTATATTAATGTAAAGAATCACTATATAAGAAACCAATGATTCCGCCATTATGCTTTTGACAATATTAATGTACTTCACCAAAACAAACATGAAAAATATTAACTCAAAAACATAGAAATATAAAAATATTTCATCATTATATCTTGCATTTGCTTTTGGTAAGTGGTCTTCGTTTACTTTTTACGGGTAAGATATCCCTATTAGAATCATAGGTTTATTTCAAATATTTTCGATTGCTCTCTTTTTTATATTATGAATTAGGTTATTTGACCCATATCAAATGATCTACTATCATTTTATAAAGGAGTTGGTATGTATATAAAAAAACTCAACTCCACTAGTATTTTTTCAACATTAATAAAGTGAAAATGTGCAAATTTTTTCCCACATTGATCAGACTTCCATGTGCAAAGAAGTTCAATGTGTAAAGGAGTTAGAAACCTGTATAAACAACCAAACCCACTAATATACAACCAAGCCCATTAATATTTTCTCCACGTTAATCAAACTTCAATGTATAAAGGAGTTGACAGTCTATATAAACAACCAACTCCTTTTTATACCATTTACTAGTAAAAAAAAGTATTAAATTTAATCGGGTAATCGGATCAACCCGAACTAGATTACCCGGTAGCCCGTATACCCAAGAACCCGGTACCTGAGTTCCGGGTATTCAGTTGGATCGGAGACCATGTTTTATTGACAGGATTGGATTTGACCAAGCCCGGGAACCCGGGACCAGACCCGATGAACAATAAATAATACAAAAAAATCTATGATATAAGGAAGAAAAATTCTGATTTTTGAATGGGGATAAAATTTTGTCGGCAAAGAGAGGAAGAGGGGGAAGAGATAGGGGGAGAGAATGGGTGTGAGTGTGGGTGAAGAAAATTTTTTGTTTAGAATTTTTTAATAATATTGATAAAAATTATATAATATTGTAGTCAAATTTTTTTGGTGCCTTTAACATGATCCAATTCCAAACAAGACTAATGTTGATATAATTTTGAATTTTTTATTATTTTATGACTTTTTCATTTTTAATTATTTTATGAGTTGAGGGTGGACTACTCCAGAAGGCGCGGACAACCCCTAGTGACAATACAAGATGTAATTATTAGATAAAGATTCCATGTGTGCATTGTTTAAGGAAAATCTTGAAAACTCACTATCATTCACAAAATTATCCATCAAGCACATAAACCCTAAAATCTACTAACTCAAGACCTGTGATTCACTAATCAAAGTAAAATATTTAAACATTCAAACCTAGAATCTAAATAAACTAAGGAAGGGATTTAGTTGGGGGAAAAGGGAATTAGGGGATGGGGCGAGGTAGGGTGGGGATGGTGTAGGTGTGGATGGGGCCGGGCAGGTACATAAAAGAAACCATACGGGTATAATTTTTCGCACCCATCCCCGCCCCATTATCCATTTGTTATGTGGCACAGCTTCTTCAAATCTTGGAAAAAGCAGAAAGAAACACGAGGCTGAGAATTAAAGTCTGTAAGTTACAAAAGAAGACGAGCAAACGAAGTTATCAAAGATAAGTTCTTAGATCTAGTATCTTAAAAGTACTGCTTCTCTCAGACGGTAAACCATCAAGTAATGTTCAGCTTGAACACACATCACCATTCACAATTCAACAGTAGCATATCATCAATGCCCTTGACAAAAGCTCCGATTCTTCTTTGAATAGACTCTTTCAATGTACCCATCTTTCTTTAGAGGAATCTTCCTTTTTGCTCAATACTTAACTAACTAGTAACTAAGCATCTTCCTGCAATATAAACGCCCTCCCACTCCAAGTTGGTAGCCTGAGATCACTAAACCTAAAAATTACCGCATGAGTACGCCTCAAAAACTCACCAAAACATGCTAAAATAACGTAATTGAACAGCGCTGCATTCTAAATCAACTCCTAAATACCTCACCGAACTCTGGAAACCCACAATAGATACAGCGATTCTGGATCAAACAGATAAAACCCTAGATCGATGCAAAATAATAGCCTTCATCAAACCAGATAATCGATAACCCAGTGCAAGAGCAATCAAAGAAGTAACCTTTTAGTAGTAGATGAAGACGAAATAATGATCGTGAGGAATTGATGCGAACTTGGAGGACTGATGATGATTTCTTTCGTAACAACTCGCCGCTTCTTGGAACGAGGAGACACAAAGAAGATTGAATGATTGATTGAGAAGTGAACGAGTTTGGTATCGTTGATTGTGAGAGAAACGTGAACGTATCTATGGAGGGAAAGGGGAGGCAGTGGGAGAAAGGGGATGGTGGGGAAGAAAGATATTGCGAGAAAAAACACGCAGAGAAACGGAAAGAGGCTGCGAAGGTAACTAACAGCTTCATGGTCAAAACCAAATTAATTCACAAAATATTTTTTTTTTTTTTTTTTTTACATCGACCGAAACTCAGCACTCTCTTTAACTAAAAACTGAATACAGCACACTCTCTTTCACCAAATTAATTCGCGTACATCCCTCTCTTCGGTCGGAGGCGTGTCGGATATTTCTATTCCTCATTTTTTAAATTGGATTTTTAAATCTGACGACAGTATATAGGTGTTTATGGTAAAATTAAATGACTTTATACCGTCGTTATAAGCCTTTTTTATTTTTTACAAAAAAATTC
>JAOWBR010157040.1:0-12728 GCA_028571145.1 Dionaea muscipula
GCAAAATCCCAACAATGAAAAACTCAAGAAAATCCTAAGGATCCAAAACAAGCATAAGGAGACGTCTCTTGAAAGTTTCTGTCGTTTCCTAAAGAAAATGCACCAACAAAAAATATATGGGTGAGACGTCTCCAGAGACGCCCCCAGAGAGACGTCTCCAGAGACATCTCTCCAAGCAAATGCAGAAAATCTATACTTTCTGCAGAATCTTCCAATGCACGAACCACAACCAAAAACACCACCAAAACTCAATCCAAAGCCTCCAACAAGTCACAAAACATGAACCAAAGCATGCTAAACCATCAAACAACATAAATCACATGCCAAACCTCAAATCATCATCAAGAAAATCCCAAAACAAGCTAGCAACCTAGGAAGTGAAATGCAACCCACGAAACACATGTCAAACTCATCAAAATCCATCACCTAAACCTCACACAAGTCATAAAAGACTTAACAAAGCATGCTAAAGCATCCACTAGCCTCAAACATAAGCAAAGCTTAAAATCACGATATCAAAAATCACTCCAAGCTCACTAAACTAATGGAAAACCAAACAAACCATGAAACTGACCTCAAAAATGACGAAAAGGATGATCTCCAAGGCTCCTAGAAATTTCCAAGAGGATCTCCAAGAAAGAATCAACTCTCAAGGATGAAGCACAAGAGGAAAATGGTGAAAATCCTTCAAGAACTACTCACTCTTCTTCTTCCTTCTCTTCTTCTTCTTCCTTTCCTTTCCGTTAAGTCTTCTCATGTGAGTAATGAGCAAGGGAAGGCTGAATACTAGCCTTAAATCATGCCAAAATCCACCAAAACCAACTCTACACTCAACCATCATTAATGCAATGTGAACACAAAAAGTCAACGTTTCCATCTCGAGCTCTAACTTAACTAACGAACTTAAAATCATCCTTTTCCGTGGAAACTAATCCTAAATGCCTCACACTCATTACCAAAAATCATAAAATTAAATCACGGTCATAACGAACCCAATTTCGAAATCTCAAAAACCGTCACATCACAACCCGACAAATCCCAAAAAATCGGTGAAATCCACATACGTCAATATGGTACTCGTTGGCCACGTCTCATCATCCCGATCATGCCGATATCCTCAAATCGGTCACACGACATGCGATGCAAAAAGTAGCAAAATGGCCAAATGAAACCCGAGAACAATATTCATGTAAAACACTATTCACCGAAAAATAAAAAATCTTCAACTTGATAAATCAATCATAATGAGCATAAAATAATATAAAATGGATATAAAAACTCGGGGTATAACAGTTAATTATTGGTTATGTTAAAATTCAATGAAAATAGTTGAAAAATGATGAAAAATCATTGAAAAACCAAAGAAAAACCAAGAATTTGGTTTTGGGAGGATATATATGGATGTTCATGTATGATTTTAAAGTGTTTGATATTCATGGATGTTCATGGGAGTGATTGGATTTGATATGAGTATATATATGATTTGTAGGCGAGGAGATTGCTCGAGATTAAGATGTGATTTTCTGATATGTTAGCTTTCGAATACATTTGTTATGATCTTCCAATCTTTCCTAGATAAATACTATAGAAACTTTCTATGGAATATGAATTCATACTGAAACTCAATTATAAATCATGTTTTGCAGGTTACGATGAGCAGTGAGGATATTCCACCTCCTAGTCGTGTTAACGGTAGGGTTGTGACTGTATCTGGATGACGACGGAAGGCAGCACACGCCTTCAGGTTAGATCAAGTAGTGGTTCTACTAGATCGAGTAGTGGTGGTGCTGGCGAGAGTAGTGGTGCAACTTGGGTGCGTAGTAGTGATGTAGCTAGAGCTGTCCCATATCTAGGAGAGGATGTGAGAGATATTGGGGTTGTCCGGGCTGTAGAGGAAGATCTTAGAGATATGGAGGGTGTAAGGGTTGATTTTGGTGATGATCTTGGAGATGTTGGAGATGACGACGAGGGAGCTAAAGTTGGATGAAGACGTGGACGACGGGGACATTAATAGGGTAGAGGGAGACATGGAAGAGGCCGAGGCCGAGAGGGTGGTGGAGGTGACGATGAGGCCGAGGTCCCTATGCCTACTGAGGATAAGCTGGCTGTAGTTCTCCCCTTGAGATCGATCATTGCTGACTAGCTTACATACGCACACTGCTGCGTACATCTGGTGTGGTAAGGGATAGTGATCTGCTGAGGGTGATCAACCATGCATAGATGGTTGAGGATTGGGCGGTGTATGATTCTGACCCGACGAGGACCCGTTGGCGTGCATTGATATATGGTTCAGGATTAGCGCCCCTATTTCGATGGAGAGAGGACGGTAAGACTATATCGTATCGGTTCTGCGATGATGTTTTGGTGTCGGCATTTATTGAGAGGTAGTTCCCAGAGACAAACACCTTTCACCTTTGGTTCGGCTAGATGGCCATCACGTTGGTGGATGTCCACCAGTTACTTGGTCACTGGGAGACTTGTCCATGATTACAGAGGGGTAGATAGGGTCACCGTCATGGAATTGATGAGTGATCTGTTGAGGGAATTAGCCGCAGACATGGCGAAGGGGATGGACGAGCGCCTTGTGAAGTTGAGGGGGCTCCGACGCCATTTCCAGCCCCTTAGTCTGGATATCTATTCTGATGTGGAGGTGGAGCGTGCAACATGAACCTATCTATTGTATCTTCTAGGATGCACGATATTTGCAACGAAGGTCGGGGATAAGGTGTCTGTGGGCTATCTTCACGTCCTATGTGATCTGACCTCGCTCGACGCATATGCATGGGGTGCCACATGTATAGCTTTCCTTTATGTGGAGCTAGGCATGGCCAGCAGAGTCAGCACGAGGCAGATAGTGAGGTATCTCACGCTGCTCGAGGTATAGATAGCTTTGTATGAAAATTATTATCTCATTTATGGATTTTTCATTTTATCTGTTGTATTCATATATGTTTTTCTGCGTGAATTCATTCATAGGCATGGGTTATGAGCATTTTACCAAGCTTCGGGCCACGAACAACTAGAGTTGCCCTGGTACTCTGCTACGTGCGTATTGGTGGACATTGCGCAAGGACTCAACCGTAGATACCCTCCACTTTCGTGACATCCTCAACCACTATCCTATCATAGAGGTACGTCTTGGATCACGATATATATACATTCAGTTTATATGTATCTTTTGAGCCATGTCAGGTGGTTTTTGAGCCATATGAGAGACCCCAAGAGCTCATATCGTAGGTGGCCTATTTCCTAGGGTGTCTATGCTTTTTGTTTACTGTGGAGCCGTACTACCCGGGTCGGGTGGTATGGTAGTTTAGGCTCATTCAGTCGATCCCGTCTCCCCCTATTCGTCCATCGCGAGGATCGAGAGATCACTCGGCTATTTTGTACAAGATGGTACATCCATTCGCCGAGCATTAGTGGGATGAGTGACACCTCTATCTCATGCCGGTCGTTGAGTACACAATTGTCGGAGGGTATCCGTTTGAGTGCACTGTGGCGTACTCGCAGTTAGGGGACCCAGCTCGGGATGTGGCTGTCACGCTGCCTCGGTCCGTGCGATCGAATGTTCTGTTGGACATGGTCGACTGGACCAAGAGGGCATCCGATCTTATCGTAAAGCTATCAGTGGACTCTAGCATGACCCTCACGCATTAGAGGATCCTCGGTCGTGCAATCAGTATAATTGGCGAGGGAGGGGAAGATTGGGATGGGGACAATGGTGGCGAGAGTGGTTGGGACGGTGGTGAGTACGAAGGTCATGACTTACGGTCGAGGGGTCCCTGACTTGTCAAGTGTGTCTTTTTCCGTTGGAGAGGACGAGATGATATGTATACATTTGATTTGTATTTATTTAGTTTGGTCATGATATGTACATTTTAGATGTATACATTTGGCTTGTACATTTGGTTTTTGTTTGTGTTGGTATGATATGTTTTGGTTTGAGATGTTTTTGTTTTGGTATGTTTCGATTTTGGTATGTTTTAATTTATACATTTGATGTGTCGATTCTAAATAGCAACTCACGCCAACTTCCTCTCCAATCCAATTCTAATTCCACTTCCACTTCCAATTCTAATTCAACCACTAATTGATTCTGCTTTAGTTTTCCTTGATGGGTGACGACGACAACAACTACGAATATCCTGATGTCATCGATTTCAGCATCTGTTAGGTGTATGTTTTGATGGTTAATGATTATACTCTTGTTTCATATACTAATATTTCTCATTAAGCTTTCAAATTAAGAAGACCATTTCATTATCCCCAAGATTAAACGAGTTTGTGTTAATGTCTTATGTGTCTAGAATCCACGTTCCAGAACGCTTCACCGATGACGGCTTTCTTAGGACTTAGATTTAGGTGTATTGGGCTTTGGACATTTTGGGTTGTAATGTTTGTTGGGCCTTTAGCCCATGATCAGTTTGTAGGATCGTTCTTTGTTTCATAGGAGTAGATTGTTTAGTAGATGATGTAGCAGGGACTTCACAGAAACGTTTCAGAACAAGCAACCTAAATGACACACTCAACCTGACAGTGTTGTGCAACACAGTGTGCAGATCGAGTAATATCAAGACACGTGGATGTGCTGTAGTGCACACTATTCAAACTGGTAGAGGAGAAGATGGGCAAGCTAGAATTTATGTTTCCAAGTTGATTGACAAGCATTACACAGACCTCTGCAGAATGTTTTGAAACAGTTATTACCCGCTGGGTAATAGCACACATTGACTTCCTTGGTGGTCCTTGGGCTGGCACTTCCAGATCTTCCAAAGCTGATTATAAATATCATAAGCATCATATTGAAGACACACCCACGAACTTATATTAGAGCCAAGAAGCTCTCCATCTCCTTGTTGTTGTTGAATTACCTCGAGCTCCTAAATGTATGAAGTGTGTTTACGAGTGTAGCCAAGGAAATTCCTATTGTTACCCAAAACAAAGCAAGAGAGTGTGAGCACGGGGGTGTGTAGTAAGCAGCTCAGGTTGTGTTTATATTCTTAGTAGGCCACTAAGGGGTTAGGTAAAGACATAGGTGGATTACGACTTGTATGGTTTTCTCGCCACCGTTAAGGCAAGTGTTTCAAGCTAGAGGACTCAAGCTCGAGGCTAAGGCATCGGGGACTAGACGTACGCTTCGTCCGAACCAGTATAAATCGCGGTGTCAATCTCTATCCTTATCCTTTACTGTTTTGTTTCGAAACATATCTTCCGCATCGCATTATCTGATTTTACTATCTGTTTCGAAACGCATGTGGTGACTGTTTGATTAATTTAAGAAGTTATTTAATGTTTCTGTTGAGACTTGAATATCACATTTCACTTGTCCTCTCTTGGTCTATTCTGGGCCAACAACATCGATGATTTAGAGTTCACTTTTGATGATTCATCATTTCAAAACCCCTACCCATTCTAACCGTCCAGACACTCATCATACCAATCGGAATATCCCTACCCATATTAACTATCCAGACACTCGTCATACCAACCGGAATACCCCTACCTATACCAACCGAAATATCCCTACCTATACTAACCGGAATACTCGTACCCATACCAACCGGAATACTCATACTAACCTCATCAACAATCAGAACCCGTCGAGAAGGGGTGTGACCAAACAGAGCACTTCAAAACGGATACAGTATAATGTTTTTGTTATAATATTTATAATATTATTATTGTTATAATATTGTTATAATATTATTAATATAATGTTGTATTATTGTTATAATATCTATAATATTATGATTATAAAATTTGTAATATTGTTATAATCTATAATGTTATTGTTATAATATCTATTATATTTTTGTAATATCTATAATATTGTTATAATATCAATAATATTGTTATAATATCTATAATATTATTGTTATAATATCTATCATATTGTTTTAATATCTACAATGTTATTGTTATAATATCTATCATATTGCTATAATATCAAGAATTTGTAGATAGAAATGCAATACTGCAATGGTGAAAGTCACCGGCTTTCGTCTCGGGATCGTCATCGTCACTGAAAGGTCTGTCAAATATGCTGGCAAGAAAAAAACCAAAGGTTTGGTTGCAATTCGAGCGACGGGGATCATACCGGTCTTATTCGAGCATCGTTCCCGCAAGCAAGAACCATCCAACACCGTCACAAAAAATGCTAACTGTCTATTCCGCTTTAACGTACAGTTTGCACAGATACATACATCGTTCGAGCAATCGCTAATACGTGTTAGACATAAGGTATTGTCATTTTCATCAAATTAATCCTTACATTTATTTCCATCAGTTATGAGCAATGTATATAGTCTCCGGTGGTCAAAGTTCCATTGATTGCCCATCTTTGGGGTAAAATCTCATTACACACATTGGATCTTATTTACGCACAACACGAAGGAAGTCAGAAAGTCTCTGCACTTGAATATGGTTACTTCCAGTGCACGATCCAGACAACACACAGTCTCCCTTGCATGCATGACATGAAGTGGTATGGTCGTCAAAGCGTCCACATTCCTCTCAATATCATTTATGAGTATTGGCACATGCTCTTAATGTCTCCACCCTTGGCCACTGAAGAAGTTCGGCTGGAAGACACGAGAGAAGATGCTATTGAAAGTCTCGATAGCTTGGAGGAGGGACCCCGACGCCAGTTGTTTCGCCGGATCATTAATTGGATAAAGTTATGCGAAAGCAAAATCCGGGAACCTTTATCACACGTCTTACAAAGAAAGACCGTCATCAAAAGTTTCTAGAGCCCACTACTTCAATGAGATCTGGATCAAAATCAATGAGGTCGAAATCATTCAGGTCGCAATCAATAGTAAGTGCGAGTACTATGGAAGGTGGAAACAATGATGATGTATTCAGGTCACTGTTGCCCTCTTCTTAACACCATAACATCATTGTGGACAATGAAGTTGATGGCAGTTGTGGGTTTCGAGCAGTAGCCACACATGTCCTGGGCAATGAGACCCATTGGTACTAGGTGCGAATGGATTTAATCAGATGGATAAACAATAATCGTGCTTTGTACATAACAATGTGGCATGTAGACCGTACTGCAATAGAAGAAACACTAGCACGTCTGAATTGTAATACCTCGCCCACACCAACATATAAATGGATGAACACGACAACTATGGGATTGACAATCGCATCGAATTACAATGTCATGCTGAATTGTTTCAGCCCAAATTATAGAATATTTTATACGTATCTTCCACTGCTCTCTGAGCCGGTTCTGGTGAAAGACGACGTGAGATAGCAATTGATTGGGTTAATAATTGTCACTTTGTTCAGATATTTATACACCTTAATTACCCAGTCCCCCCAATATGGGCACATTGGTATGAACATGCATCGCTAGGGTCAAGAGGATGGATAGAAAAGTATGAATTGGGTTTACGCTTGTGAGATGCACTATTTGGTGCTCGTAATTAGCATTCATTTGCAATGTACATAAGTGTTGTTAATGTAATTGATAATTGATAATTTTATTTTCAAACATACCATACGGTAGTATACTAACGTATATTTTTTTTATTAAAATGGTAGTATATTACCGTATAGATTCATATACAAACGGCAGTATACTACTGTATTAAATGTTTTTAAAAAACTAAAAAAAGGAGCAAACGATGGTACACTACCGTTTATGTTTAATAAAAACTATAGTGTACTACCACTTGACTTAAAAAATGCAAAAAAGGGCAATTTAATCCGCACGACCCCCGAGGTAGAGGTATGCCTGCTCAAGGGTGTGTGCGCAGCACCACCCTTTTTTTTTAAGATATATGCACTGTCATTGTTAGATTTTTTTTTCTTTGGCTTCTCTCTCTCTCTCTCTCTCTCAATATATATATATATATATGTATCTGTGTGTATGTGTCTGTGATGTATATGATTCCTCCTTGATTGGGGTTTTATCAAAAGACCTAAGGGTCATTTTGTTTATTTTGATTTTTCTGTTTTGAGTTCTCTGTTTTCTATTTTCTGTTTTAAGTTTTGTAGAAATGGAAAACTCATTTGGTGTAGAATATGAAAATCCATTTTTTTTTTAAAATCGGTTAGGTTTGAGTTTTTCATAATTATTTTTCTGATAAAGGTAGAAAATACCGTTGTCATCTTGTGCATCACAGACTAATCACGATCTGTCGAATCATTTCAAATCCTGTAACCTGCACAAGATTAACCTGTCAAACAGGGTCCAAGGCCGCAGCTCAGGGTCTCTCTCTGATACTTAAGTCAGTTAAGGCTTTGAGAAGATCGTAAATCTCAAAGGAAAGCTCAAAGTTGTAGAAATCTGTTTTTTTTATCAATGAAATATATCTTGAATATAGAGGGGTATTTATAGGGGGTCAATCCATCCACTTGACAATTATGAAATGTACGATTTACCCCTATGGACCCAGTCCAATGAGTTTCAGCCAACCCATCAAGCTTAGAAGTAGTTCCTTGAACTTCATGCCGCTGCCCATTGCCCGAGCCCGTTGCCCGAGCGCATTGCCCACAGACCGCTCCCCGCTGCCCGTTACCCGTGAATAACGTCCGTGGGCATTTCCAGCTGGTGGACCTTCTTATTAGGCATTCCCGGACTCCTAAATGAGCGAGACCGAAAATGACTTCTGGCCTAATGGGTCTATGTCCAACCCACAAGTCCTAAATATCCTTTCTGCTAAATAATAAAAAAATAAGGCTAGTTTGCCCTGTTATCACTTGTCCCCCTAGCTCCACGTGATGTACCGATGGCATCACTATGGAGCTAAGAGTGGATCTGCTGCCTCTTTGTCCATCTGCAGGCTCTGGAGTTATCCCCCTAGACAAGGGTGAGTAGATGAACCTTTTTGATGGGGTGTTGGTCTGAGTAACCACCTGCGTGCCCTGGACTCAATTGTAACCTGTCTGTCGCTTATGAGGAGAAAGCCATTTGGTAGACATGGAATGAGTGACTGCGATATTGAGACTTGGTCCAACTGTCTTTCGTGGTCAAACATGACTGGCCCAATCTTGACCGGTTCGTAGGGATCCCAATTTTTCTTTGAGGCGTGTTCAGGAAGCTTCGTGTCAATGCCCTGGATCAACCATATCCATTACGGTGACA
The DNA here is from genome assembly GCA_028571145.1 of Dionaea muscipula. Taxonomy (NCBI): domain Eukaryota; kingdom Viridiplantae; phylum Streptophyta; class Magnoliopsida; order Caryophyllales; family Droseraceae; genus Dionaea; species Dionaea muscipula. Next base: position 9,098 of record JAOWBR010157040.1, read on the forward strand.
CATGTCAAACATCCAATGGCCGAGCTGCGACCCTTGGGCTTCTAACCTCATCCATAAATAGCCCCTCATTTACCTCTTCTTTTAACCGTCTTCAGTGAAATTTTTAGGTCGCACAACTCTCATTTGTCACTAGTTCGCACATCGTAGTTTTCTGCTAGAACCAACTCGCAGATCGTTACTTCGTTCAGTCCTCAGATTTCCTTCTTATCTCTTGCACTTTATACTATAATCATGACAACGTCGAGTATTTCTAAGTCCGCTTCCGATTCGAACTCGATTGAGCTTATAGCTCGGTAACTTCCTCGACTTGTTGAGGGGTGTGCTTCTAGTTCATGCATGACTTCTTTAACCAGAGCCTATATCGATGATGCCCTAACTACCTTTAGGATGCCTTTTTATGTTTTCACCTCACCCGGCCGCTTCGAGATGTTTGCCCAAGATTTTCAAGTGAAAGACATTCCTATTTTCGGGGAATCTTTGAAGGCGGGGCATCGCTATCCCCTTAACCTATTTTTCTTAGAGGTCACCCATTTTATCGTATATCCTCGTTCCAGTTCACTCCCATCTCATGGATGTACCTAGCGGGGTTCGTTGTTCTTTATATGGAGTTAGGAAGGGAACCCTCCACCGCAGTGTTCTACTACTTTTTCAACATCAAAGCATGTAAAACTCTTGAACCTTCGGGGTTTTACTATCTTTCACCTAGGGCTAACAAACGTCTAATAACTGATGTCTTGGGGAAGGTTCAGTCATGGCACAATAGCTGTTGTTGGGTGGATGGGGATGTTAATATGACCGTATTTTGGTCATATTTTAGCCCTTTATTTTCATGATTTAGTCCCTAAAATGTGTTTTAAACCCTTTATATTTATTATTTTTTAGTATATTTCAGGTTATATCTTCGAAAAATGAAGATTAGCCCAAATAGGCCCTAAAAGTCAAGCAGTTTATGGAAAAATAGAGTAAACACACTACAAGTCAAAACATGAGTCAAGTGATTGCCTTGTGCTATTTTTACCCCCAGATCGAGATACCTGAACAGCAGAGTCAAGTGATTTAAGCAAGCAAAGTCAGACTAAACATAATACTATTTCTTGGTTTGGCAATTCTACTGCTTTGCAAGTTCACTAAAAGAGGCATGTCAAAAGCATAGATGGACATAAGTACTATCTCGGTCTCAGTACCCATAAGCTTATTGACATTGCCATGATTCATTTCCACCATCAGACCGAGATCTTAGAGCCATATTGTCATGTGTCTTAGCTTTTCAGATTCAACCCAGACACAGAAGAAACATCTTGGCCTTACTGCCTCTGATTATCCCACCAACGTATCCCAGTCTATAGATGGGACCAGATAAGGATTATCTTCATAGATAAAGATATACAGCTGCTCCCATTTACTTTCCTTGAAGATAAGGACAATATTAAGCCGCGGTAGAAGATCATCCACATCCCCACTGTAGCTACAGAAGATAGAACTTTAGTTAACTTAGTTAGATGTGAAAGACAAGATATTTTGTTGATATTCTGCCTATAAATACCCCGTGTTGTAGCTCTTATTTAGTTATCGATTCCTTATGCTGTGAAAGAAGTAATATTGAATCAAGAGCATGTATTTTCTTGCTTCTAAATAAATTAAGGCGTGCCTTGGTTGTTTAATTACCTTTCGAAGTAGACTTGGAATTATCCTTTACTTAGAAATTTTCCATTGATGTTTCAAGGAACCTTTCTAAGTACAGATTGTGTTAGTTTACTTTTAGTAGCTTTTCATAGCTATGGCTTTATCCAGCCCATAGTTGTAAAACTTTGTTTGATTTAATAAGAGTGTTACTCTTATTTTATTTCCATTTCTTCCTGTTCTCTTTTACTTTCTTTTACTTTGTTGTTCTGCGTCCTTGTTGCTATGCTTGATTTAAGTTAATCTAGGTAAAGACTGCTTGGCCAAGTATAGATTTTTCCATATTCATTCCTATTATCCTCAAAGTTTGGCATTGAGTTGGTGGCGAATTGGTTTAGGTATAATAGTTTTTTTATAATTCTTTCTTTTTAATTATTCGATCGACTACACCAAAATATTTTCTACTCTTCGTTTAATCAGCTTTTCGTTTTGTTTATCCTTACACGAGTTTGGCAAGATGTTGGCCCTAGATTAAAATTGTGGTAATCATTTCCTACTAAGCTCATCATAGTGTTTGTACATGATTTCTTTAGATGGTAAAAAGGGAAGGTATCTCGGTCAGATACTCGAGTCCCTTGTTCTCGATGTAATCACTCTTTCTTTAGAGAATATAGCTTGTATCAGTACTCTCTCTTGATACACGAGTGTGTTATGTTTGTTATATCTCACAGCTTTCTTGTTCAGTGATATACTTGGAGAAAATGCGCCTCAGATTTTCCACATAGACAATGGGAGCGAATGATGCGTGGACGCGTGGGTGACGCAACCGGTCCCAGACCGCCATGGCCAGTCATGCATCGGCCAAACTTCTTCCCGTGGCCGGTCATACATTGGCCGAAATCCCTCTCGTGCCTGGTTGTGGACCGACAGGCCTTTCCCCATGGCCGGTCATGGACCGGCTAAGTCTCTCTTGTGGCCAGTCATGGACCAGTCGGGCTCTCTCTTGTGGCCGGTCATGGAGCGGCCAAGGCCCACTTGTGGTCGATCTTGGACCGGCCAGGCTTTCTCTTGTGGTTGGTCATGCACCAGCTAAGCCGCTCTCATGGCCGGTGATGGACCGACCAAGGTTCTCTCTTCTGGTCGGTCATGGACCGGCTAAGCCCCTCTTATGGCAGATCATGGACCGGCCAGCTCTTCTTTAAGCCGATCAGTGATCAACCAGGTCCTCTAAGCCCGGCTATGACCGGTCTTGCACGGTGGTAGGCCGGCAGGACCGTCGAGGGGGTGCATTTCTCGTAGGTGTGTATTAGAGACTCACCCGTATCACACCCAATGACCACTGCGAGGGGAAGGATTTGTCGGAGGAAAGTATTACCGCATGAAGGTGGGTCAGATGCCATCCGGCCCCAATCCACATGATCGGGCCAATCCCAAATGCAAATTCAGGGACATTCCAGAATGTCCTTAACAAAAGTTAAGGGCAATATTTTCATTTCACCAGTACTAGTTCGCATCTTTATAAATAGGCCCCTTGGCTCTCCCGTTCAGGTACATTCACTCCAAGCCGAAAACCCTCTACTTAAGCATTCAGATTCCTATCTCTGGAACATATCTGACTTGATCGTCGGAGGGGTCTTTCCGAGGTATCTACCTAGAGGCCCTCTAACGTAAGGTTGCTACGTGTGCAGCAGACGAACACGTGTCCTCCACATGGCATGTAATGGACTCGATGAACCAGAGTAGTCTCAATGGTTATCAATTCCGATTACGTGAAACAGGGGGTGGAACAGGGGAGCTCAATCCGGAGTAGTCTCGACGGAAGAGTATGAAAATGGAGGTGGAAATGAGGTTCCCGGAGCTAATCTCGACGGAAGATTAAGCTATTGCTATAACTACTGCTATTGCTATGGAAGCTAAGGAAGAAGATAACTATGGAAACTAGGTTTTCAATTCATTCATGGATATCTGCCGAATACAACTTTAGGCCTTTATATAGGCTATGAATTTACGT